>JAVSBS010022841.1:0-72120 GCA_033124195.1 Coracias cyanogaster | reverse complement strand
TAGCCCGGAAGTTGAAGTTTCCTAGTGAGATGGGATTCTTTCAGGATCCAAGTCTGACTCCAAGGAATCTTTTGTCATCTTCCTTCTGTTCTTCCCTTGGAAAAAGTGAAATTTAAGAGGGAGAAAACATTCTGAACGGTAGCAGTTTGGCCAGTTTGCTCAGTGTCTCAACTTCTGATTGCTTTAACTTCCTCATTGAAATAATCTAGGAGGAATGTTTTAAGTCATGTTATTGTGAATGGTGAAGGCAAAGTTAATTTTAATTCTTCTAACGATCTCGCGCAGAGTATTAGGGGTGATGCAACAGTGTAACAGTGTAGGTGGACTTGCCTTCCCCCAGCACCGGCCACAGCGCACAATACCTGAAACTGTTCCAGTTTCACTTTTCATGAAGAGAGCAAAGTTTCTGCTTTGGAAGGCAATTTGATGCTTTATTAACGATCCTTGGTAAAATTGAGGATTTACTTTCTCAGGCTTGTCAGAGCTGTTCTTGAGGGCAGGCTGCCTTTGCCTGTAATTTGGAAACCTTATCAAGGCACCTGAAATTGCTCCCTGTTCTGATGATGGGTTCAAGCTCTCAAGGTCAGTGTTAACACATTGTACTTGGTGTTCACATGGATGGGAATTCTCTAAATTCATCCTGCCTTTAAGGCTATAATTAGTGCACTTAGCAGGCCTGTTAGTCTGCCTTTCAGAAAACTGAGGTGTGTACCTTCCCTGTATCTCCAGGGCTGAATTAGTTTGCCAGAGACGGCTCTGATCATCTGGCACAGATGCGCAGAGAGGTGAGCTGTGTTTTGCAGAAACCCAATACCTTAAGGCTTCGTGGGTTGAAATAAGTTTGTCTTTCAACAATTGACCAGAATGGTACAGCTCAGAACACAAATGCAACTTTTCCTGAGTGGAATCCACTTACCAAGCAAACAGCTGTCTTCTGTGGCATGGGCGGTCTTGGGACACCAGGTGACTGTCAAATAATGTTGCCTGCTGTTGACAAAGGCAGCAGTCACTCTACATCCAGCATTCTGTTAGGAATCCATGCTGGAAGTGAGTAACTTTGTTACCTTTGCGATGGTGGTTCAACAGGCATAATGGTAGAGATAACAATCTTTCCTGGTTTTGTACACAGCTGCTAATATAAAAATACCTGTTGCTTAATGTGTTTATCTCATTTGTATTTTTGAAATGATTTCTCAAGGTTTTGCAGTGGAATTTTGCCTCGGGAGATGGTGATCTTTCATTTCAGTAGCATACCTTAGAGGAGAACACTCCTCAAAGCAGAAGTATTCTTAGATGGCTTCTTGGTAATGTCTCATCATATCTTGCATCTAGAAGGGCTCAAAATAAATCTTGAATCTCAGTTTCACAAAACACACATCCATCATAAAATTCTGTGATGCACCCAAGCGTTGAATATTGTGTTCTCCTCTTACCCTCTCCTTCATGATGATCTCTCCATGTGTTTTTGCATTTGAATGTAGGGATATAAATTTGCTTTGATGTAAGATATTCTTTATTCCATATGTTGCCAACCCTGAGTTAAGGAAATGACAAAGATAGCACAAAGCAATGCGGGGAAAGGGGAGCAGTGGCATAGGAAGGAGCAGCGTCTACTGTTTGAGCCAAAAATTCAAGGGGAATCAAAACCCCTTGCTTTGCATCAGTGAGGTATTATAATCAGCTGGGTTACACCATCTTGCCTCTTTGAGAGGCACCATCTTCTTGGCCTCTGTAGAGTTTCTTCTCATATGTTTAGTCTCTAATTTAGAAAGGAAAAATACCAATTGGCGGGTAATTCTAGAAAGATTCCCGTTTCCTGTTATAACTCATCCTGTATCCAAATTGTGTTGCACTGGAGCTCTTCTCTGTTGCCTGTTCATTGCCTCAAATCTTCAAGTTCTGACTAGTTACCATGGTATTGAATTTCTCTGTATGTTCTGATTTTTTTTGTTGTTGTTCTCTAAGATTTCTGTGCAGTTCTTACTGAAAAGATGAGAACCAGTAAAGGAATTAACTTGCCCCCATTTTTGTATTGCAGCCAGTGGATTTTTGTCAATGCAGAAGTGATATTTCTTTTCATATCCATCAGGGAGCAAAGTGATACAAACATTCCAAAAGTGAACTTAGTTCTTGCAAAATCTGTGTGGAATTACTTTCAATTTGCTCTGAAATCTCTGCTTTTAGAAGCATCTTCACAAACTTCCAATGCCTGGTCAGTTCTGTGTAATCTGTTGTGTAATTATCCTGTGTATTATCTGTGGGAACATTGCTCTCTGTTGGGACACTGTCAGGTGTGGGAGCTTCCGCTGTAGTAAGTGTGATGGTCTTAATGTCAAAAAGACTGAGCTTCTTGTCTTAATATATTTAAAATTCTAGGGCTTTTCTCACTCCTGTTTAGTTTTTTGCAGTAAAAGTAAATTATACTTTAGCCGCTAATTCAAAATGGTTTTAGTTTAAATGCGAGTGTGTATTTTGCTGAAGAAACTTGAGTTGTGTTTGTGTAACTTTCATGTTTCCCATTTCTGTTACTGGATCTGACCGTCTTATAATAATGCTGCATTGTTCATATGGAAAATACTGATTGTGAACTCCTCCTTTAGGTTGCCATAAAAATAATTGACAAAACGCAGCTGAACCCAACTAGTCTACAAAAGGTAGGTTTTTACATTTAATCTTCAACTGTGTTGTCACTTGTTTTGTTTCACCACCTCCTTCCATTAACCCTGAATGCCTGTGCAGGAGAATCTGAGGCATTGCATACCTTGCACACATCTGAATATTTAATAACTAGTTTTGTAACAGATATTTTTGACAGCCCTGCAGTTGTTCAAGATGAACTCGTACAGAGCTGTAAACTGAGAAAACAGTGGTATGAGCCACTTCCTTTGGCTCCCAAGCATAGCTCACTCTGTAGAGAGGACGTTTGTGGTTTGGTGTCATGTCTCCTTCGTGCTGGTCACTTGATTAAACTTACAAATACAAAGCTTATGTTCTGTCCTCTTAAACTGGCCTTGAAAATGCTGCCTCTGGACTGAAGGCCAAGCGGTATCTCTGCCTTTCAGCAGTTTGCAGCAGGAAAGGTGATGCAGTTTTATGGAACAAATTGGGGCATGGCTATTCTGGTTTCTTCCCTCTAGCCTGAAACGTTTAATGTGCTGTTACAGTTGTATCACCTTATCTATTTTAGTAAGTAGTGATAAATCCTACTCTTTCATCAAGCCAAGCCAGTCTGCTTTGGAGTGCCTGCAGGAAGTACATTTAAATGTCACTTTTACCTAGGACTTTTCTAACT
The DNA here is from genome assembly GCA_033124195.1 of Coracias cyanogaster. Lineage (NCBI taxonomy): Eukaryota > Metazoa > Chordata > Aves > Coraciiformes > Coraciidae > Coracias > Coracias cyanogaster. The sequence continues at coordinate 68,828 of JAVSBS010022841.1, read as the reverse complement.
CTGTCCTTTTAAGCGCGGCAGTCAAAGGCTTTTTATTTACTTTTGAGTACGTTGATAAAAAAGCCCCTTATAATATTTCTGTTTGAACGAGAGAATACCCAGAACTTACCTGCAAACAAAATGAAATAGTACAACCAGAGTAAACTGGAGAATATACGTTTGGATTTTATACAAATACTAAAAAGGTCATGTGACGAGATGTTTTTATCAAAATTAATGGTGCAGAAGTAAATTGGAAAAGCACACAAGTTCTTACATTGTATGGTTTGGTTGAGAAGCAAAGAATAACCTACAGAAAAATGACTCTGTCGTGTGAGCAGGGAGCAACTTCCTTCTGGCTCTGTATGCTCTGTAAAAGTAGATAGTGTGGTTCCAGTGTTCTCAGAACTTTTTTCAGCTTAATCCCTGAGGTTGTTGGTAATTTTGGGGTAAGGAGGGAGGAAATGAAATGCAAATTAGGTAATATAATGGATTAGATAAGGTTGGTTTGTGTGGCAGATCTGAGCAACTTGGAATACCTGAAAAATATGTGAAGTGCTTGAAGCCCTTGGAAGAGAAACAAAAGCTGTGTGATAATGAAGGGAAGGAGCCGGGACTGGGAAGAATGGTTATGGAAAAGCAGAGGGGCCATGTTTTCAGACAGAAATGTAAAACCTTTATCCTTCAAATGGTGTTACTTTGAGATTGGGCTGTACTGCTAACTTGAGCTCATCTTCAGGTCCAAAACAAACTCTTTACCAGTTACAGGTGTTCAAGTTGGCAAGGCCACAAGCTGGCAGTGTGCTTGGTGGCCCTTTGGTTTGTGGCTTTCAGCCTGCTGAAGTGTCCACTCGTGTCTCTGTTGTAATTTAATTTTGATTTACAATTTATAAAACTAGATTATAAAGTATGATTTTAAATTGGTCTTGTCTACCAATGGATTTCTTTAATGGGAGTCTGGAAGCATAGTACAAAATAGCAGGATAGAAATCAGATCAAATTGAGGAGTGAGGTTTCTGCAGTGCTCTCCTCTGAGCTCGCTTTTTACACTGGCACAGAAGAAGTTTAACAAAGTACTACATCAGTGTTCTCAATTCAAAAATCAAAAGTAAATTTTCTTCGATGCCTGCTTGTCATAGTAAAGAGAGTGAATGCACAGCACATTACTTGGGAATTTTGTTTGATCAAAGGTGTTTTTTTTTTTTATGAACTCTTGCCCCTTTTCCCCCTGCACTGTCAGCAGTGCTGTAGCCGCAGTGTGTTTGAAGCCGACTGCGCACGCGACCTGCAGATGCAGGGGAAGCTAAGGTGGAAGTGCTTCTAGTCTTGAAGTTCTGGAGAGAGCGATAAAATATTTGATGTATGGTGGGGAGGGAAGGGCTGTGCCGAGAAGAGGGTGTGGTGAATAGTGTCTCAGCTGCGGTGAAGCTACATACTCTAGTCATCCTTAGGTGGGGAAACAAATGGTGATTAAGGCTGCCAGTTCTGATTTCGTTTATCACCTCTTCTGCACCAATACTTCGACTGCCAGATAGAAGTTAACATTGTTAAGGACTTCCTTTGCTTTCTGGAGCAGTAATTCTTGATATGCCCTCCCAGTAAGCTCTGGGCGGCTGCCGTCCTGACGGCTCAGTATTCAGCAGCTCTTCAGAAGAGGTGGGTTTCTTTGCTGCTGAGGAAGTCTGTGGTAGCCACATGCAGCTACTCCTGACTGTTGGTTTAGGACCTAATTACTACTCTGCTATTCTTGCTTAGCAAAGAGGAAGCTGTAACCGGTACTTCCCTGGTTTGAAAGAAAGGGAATTCTTAGAGCTTTTTTTCCCATGTTCATGGTGTTAGTCATAATCACTGTTCTCTACAAATCCACTTATGTACCCAGTCCCAGTGAATATCGGTCTCACTGGAAACAAGTGCTGATGCTACAGTAGTTCACTTCCTCCTAGACAAAAAAAAAAATCCTTTTGAATTAGCAATGCCATTATATGCAAGATTTTTTTTTTTTTTTTTTTACCAAGCCCATGTAATAGCACTAAAGCAATTCTCATTTTCCCTTTTCAGCATTCGGGTCCTCAGCCAAACATTTTTGTTCATTTTATGCAGATGTTTTGCCACTTGTTTGGACCATTATTTTTTTTAAGCTTTTTAGAGTTGTAAACATCAATTTTAACATGAACCTTGTCCTCTCTGACCATGGGTCTATCAGTATTGTGAAGCCACAGGATGAGAATTTAAAATGCCCAGGGTTTTCTGTTTACAACAAGTATTTTTTTTTCTGTTTTCAAGTTGTGGTTTGTTTGAGGCAAACTTGCATTGTGTAAGGGCTTCCTGCTTGAGGCCCCTAATTATATGTAGGGCATATTTCAGTGAGCAGTTAGGAGGAGGAACCTAACACACAGGTCAAGCTTGAGCTAGCTTGGGACAACATCTCATGAAAAGCCCCAACTTTGGGTGGCTTTATTCTGGATGTATTTGTGCTTTGCATCTGACAAATGTACTGACTTGCTTTTTAGAAGACTCTTTTTCAGTATTTTTGAAATAATTTGTTACTGAAAGTTGCAGTAGCTAATGCAGGAACACTTCTAATCTGTCTTTAGCTGTGTTCAAAGAGAGTTGGCTTAAAAGATGGGTCCTTCTTTCCTGCCAGTCCTTTGTTGTTTCAGTTGTGTCAGCATAATAAAGTTCAAGTAAAATTAAATCAAGATCATTACTCACTGTGTGTCTGAGCTTCCATTGCTAGCTTGTTGGTGTTTTTTCACTCGGTTTGTCAGCTAGCAGCATTAATTAAATGCAATTCTTTACCCATATCTAGCATGGCTTACAGTCAAAGGACCAGACCACAAGGAAAGCTGAAAGCCATTTGTTTGGCAGGCTGAGGATCTTTGTCTTTGCCTAGAAACATTTGTAGAGCTTCTGTTGATGGAAAATGAGCTCTTTAACAGCTTGGGAATAGTTTTTAATCTCAGTATTAGAAATTAAGCTGACAAGCACTGTTTTCAGTTGATTACCTATATGGTCTCACGAGTAAGTTTCTAAAACTAAGAAAATTTTCTGTTTTGAGAAACTTCACATTACATCTTGTGATGTTACACCTTTTTCTGCCTTCCTGTGGCAGAGAACCCATGATAACATGGGCTGTTATCATACCTGGCTGTTCACAGTAAATTGTACAGTGTAAAATTGTACATACTTGCTACTTCATTTGCTAGAAGTTGATGCACATAGTATTTGGGGGAATGAAACCTGGGACACCTTTTTGCAGCATACTGTGTGAAAGTTGTATGAGGTTCTACATTGTACTCCTCCATCAGAAATAGACTACCATACATGATACAATGTCAAGCATTTCCTGATAACCCTCTGGAAGTTGCTGTCTGTGTCAAAATGCCACACGTAACATTTAAACTGACTAGAGGAGCACAATCTGAAGTGCATTTATCTAACTAAAATTATAATAATTTGGTGGTGATTGTATCCTATTCTCTTTTTTTTTTTTTTATTTCCCCTGAGGCAAAAATTGTCTGTTTTTAAAAAGCTTCTTTCTAGTCACCTGCTTCAACAAATTCTTATGTAGAAGCTACTTTTTTGTCATACTTCATTTGGGTTAGTAATGCAGAGTAGTGTTCTTGTGGATGAATGTTATATTTGAGCAGACCAAAATGTGGTGTGAGACTGATTTTGTCACATTAGACCATCAGATTGTGCAGTGTACAGTGGAGGAATGGCTAGCTCCAACCAAGTCACCATACTTTATTTAAAAAAAAAATTGAGAGTAGGGAATATATACATTTACATGACAATAGTATCCATTTTAGCCTCATTTTTGGTGTCTTACTCTGTTGCCATTGGTTGACTATTCTTGCTTGATGGCACCAATTATGACTGCCTACATTCCTATACTTAATCCTATGAATGTATCTGCTTTGTTTTAGGTGGGTGAGGTGATGATAAATAGGCTAACGGCTGAATAACAGCCAGGGTCTTCATCGATTCGGCAGTGGAGTTGCCCTTGGTGAGAGCCTGACCTAACAGGCTTTATCTGAGTATTGGGGTTGGAAGATACCAACAATCAACAATGAATTAAGCAAACTGTCTTCAAAACTTTAAAAGCTGACCAGAGGCTTTCAGTTATGTAAACTGTGATTAAAAGTATGAATGGAGTATCCATAATATATTATACGTCAGTTCGGTTGAACCGAATGAAAAATAAGAAGAAAATAGCTATAGATTCAACTGCTTTTAAATTTCTGATTAGAGAGAGATGGTGAAGTAGTCTACCTTGTCTAATTATATATGAAAAAGCTCCAAGAATAATATAGTTTGAACAAAAAGAGGCAATTTCTTACCTCTCTGAAGGAAAAAAAAAAAAAAAATTCAAAATGCGCGCCTAGGTTTTGAAACTTAATTTTGCATGACCAAAAATTTACTTGATCAATCAACCTTGATTGCATTTAAGCAGCTTTTTATCTAGCAAAGTGTCAGGCATAGACCTGGATCATGATAACAAGATAATGGAAAGCATTTGGAAACTGGTTTTGCTCTGTGTTCAGGCTCTGTGGCTGTGGCATGGAGGAGAAGGTCTGTTGGGCAGTGCGATAAGGATTGCTCCCCAGATCTTAGTTTTTACAGAAACATCAGGAAGCAGAGAACTGTTAGAACTAGTCTACAAATTGTGGTTGTTTTTTTTTTTCTATTTATTTATTTCAGTCCCAGCCCCTGCATTTTCTTTTAATAAAAGACAAAAAGGGCACCAGGATTTTTTGTTGACTGTTTTTTTTCTATATTTCACTCTTTTTTGCTTCTATTGAGTAAGTACACCTACAGATTTTTGAGTCATTAGTAATATGTGTAGCCATATTAAATGTCTTCGCTTTATCTGTAATCTGACCTGAGGCAAATCTTGCAGCAGCAGTTTTTGTTTCCTTACTGTTAACAACAGTGTTCTCTCTTATTTACAAAACTCTCTTCTTTTCTCCCATGTCTGTGTGCCTGTGGAGCTGTGGACTATCGTTCTACTTTCGTCTCTTTACATTAAATTCAATACAATATGTTACGTTACTGGTATTTCTGTAGAAGTAGGTGTTAGGTTTACAATAAAACCTTTTGATTGCTCCTGCTTTTGGAAGCATCCTGTTAGAAAATAATTGAGACTCAAGAACGTCAACCCTCTGGAGTCTTGGACTGGCATGGGGGGGAGTTGCAGAGGGAAAACAGCCACCTGCCTGGCTGCCACATGGTGTGCTGCCTAAAAAGATGATTCTTTGTGTTTTCCAAATACAATGGTATTTGCACTAAAAGTTTTTGGGTTTTTTTGTAATAACTTTTTATCTTGGGTCTTTTCTGGGAGAAGTGGGACTACTTTTACTTCTATTTACTGCTATTAACCAGCTTCATTAAAAGCAACATTTTATTAATAACAACACCCATGGTATTTTTAGTGTTACGCCTATGGATATGTGTGCATCTTATACTTGTCTTTGTGGAAGAGTTTTCAGAGGTGAAAACATCTAACAGCTGACCAGTAATACACTTTGTTTTCACTTGTGATTTGTTAAAATCATCTCCATATTACAGTCCAGTTGCAGGAGGACAGTTTAGTGTGTGACAGGCAAAGTTGAACTCTTTGGAAATAACTACTCAAGCAAAACTCTTTACGTTGGTGTTGGGAGGCATGGAGAACAAGATCCCTACAATCAGTGTGTCGTCTCTGGACAATTGATGTAACATCATGCTGCAGCTTGAAACGGGCAGTTGTACTGTCTCACCACCCATCCTGCCAAAATAGATGTGCTTGGGTGGGCAAAGAGCTACAGCAGAAAACTTAGAGATGGAGTGGTTTATTTGGGGTTTCTCTGTTAAATTCCTTCCCAAACCTCGTGCGTCAGTGGGAGGGTGGGAGTAGGCTGATCCCTTTGAGACTGTGCTCCTGAAGTAAGGTCTGCTGGGGTCGGGCGAACACTGTGTTCTGCCCTGTTAAGGTTGGCAGGTACGTTCAGCGTGTTATACTGGCTGAGCAGGCTTAGAGGCTGGATGTGTGGCAGTGAGTCAGTGGAGCTGTGGTGACAAAGCCAGGACTCGATGCTGCTGTGCCTCAGTTGCCTTGCGGAGCGGTTCTGAAGGGCCGAGGGGGAGCCTGCCCATCTCTCCTTGCTGCTGTAGTTGTGTGACGCTCTCCTTGTGCGATGTAAGCAGCTGGTATTTACCTGTGAGTTCCTGTTGTAGCACAGTCATTTTGTGGCTTTAACAAAGTACCAAAGAGAGATGAATTCATACCAGTAACACAGTGCAGTGGTCTTTAGAAGGTGTTCTGTTGGGGGTTCACAGAAGGTTGGAAACAGTACTTTTTATGTGAAGGGGCTGGGAGATGGTATGAGATGTACTGGCCAGCAGGATGATGTGTGGGCTCATAATGGTCTTCTGGCCTCAAAACTTGGCAAACCACAGAGCTTAGATCACTTCTCTCCTGAGCTCTGGAGCTTCTTGTCAGTGTTTTCAGGTGTTTGAGGGCTGATTTGTTTGAGGAGGGGTGTTAAAAGAAGCAGGCACTTAACTCTTTCCTCCAATAAGTGCTTACTGAACTTCGTTGAAATGCTAATAGTAATGTTTACTCCTTGTGTTTAAATAAGTATAACAAAATGACCAGGCTTTAGGAAGAACTGATGTTACCTCATTTCATTAACTTATTTCATGTTTTATGTTTATTTCAGCTCTTTAGAGAAGTAAGAATAATGAAGATCTTAAATCATCCAAATATAGGTACCTTGTTTCTTTCATGTAATTTCCAACACTGGAGAAATTTTAGCTTTTTCACTGTTAAAATTGTTGTAGCATGAGTTTAAAAGATGATTCTGTACCAGAGTGTCAATTTACTGTAAAGTAGCAGTAATAAATACCTTTTCAGAGCTGTGTGTTTAAAAAAAAAAAAAACCACAAAAAATAAACAAACCAAACAAGCAAACAACCAACAAGAATGTCTTGGTCCCTTTCCACAAAACCATGCATAGCTAACTGCTAGTTTTGCTCCTTTTAAGTGTAATACTGATTTGGACTGAATTTAGGCCTTCATTAAAAATAAGTATATACCAAACCCAAGAAGTGGTCAAGAAATTGTTCTGGATTGTACATTTAAGTGATGCGATGTTGTTAACTGGACTCAGCAAACTGACTGATAACGCATTTGTCACTGTATGTGCCAGTTCAGTGCATAAAAATGGCTATTGTTGATGCTCAAATCTGTGGAAGTTCTGCTTCATTTAGTTGCTTTTCCCATGTAACATAAGCAAAGTATTGTTTCTTGAGAAAATGTTGTTCTGTGTGAGTTGACCAGATGTCTTCAAGTATTTTCCATTTAGGAACAGTAGACAAAAAAAGCTTCTTTAGAGTAATAGTCTGATACTGTCAAGCAGCAAGCAAACTGTTTTTTTTTTCTCTGACAGAATCATCTGTGGGGTTAACATAATACTTCTGCAACTAGTTAACTGATTAATAAATGACTTTCTTTTCTAGTGAAATTATTTGAAGTCATTGAAACTGAAAAAACTCTCTATTTAATAATGGAATACGCAAGTGGTGGTAAGTACCTCTTTACTGTGATGACTCTTGTAAACAGATTGCCAAGTGGGAGAAAGCACTTCCTTTCTCTGAAGTTTTGTTTTCTTTTTCAGAAAATATTAATGTCATGGTAGTGTAAAATATTAAGCAAAATCTTGAATATTGTCTGGGACTTTTTGGGGCAAGGTAATCAACTTGTAAAACCAGCTTCTGAACTTAATTTCAACTTAGTAATATTTGCTTTGTTTTCACAATTCAAATTTAATGGGAATCTTTATTTGGCCATTGACTGTTCCTGTCCATAACAAATGCCAGCCTTCTCAATTTCTTGTATTCAGATCCTTTCCTCTGGTGTCTTATTTTGTATATTTGGTAAAATATGTTCAGGTGAAACATTTTTATGTTTCTTCAACTGTTGATTCCAGAGGCATGAGTACTGCAACTTCTGTTTTTCAGATGTTGATGACATTTGACATACCTTCATCCCAGAGCTTCTGCTGTCAGGAATTGTTAGGCTTAGCTTTGTGCAATTTTAGGAGGAACTTGAACATTTATTCTTGATTGCAAGGCAGGGTTGGGGTGGAAGCAAGCATCATGCAATGTCAGGTGTTTTCACCAGAGCTAGAATTAAGCTATTCAGGCTTAAGTTACTCCTTGCTTGCTAAAACCTAGTAGCGTTCAGTTTGTCAGTGTGACCCTTTAGCATCAGCAGCTGGGAATCTGACATAGTTGAGACTTCTCTTCAGTTTTGGGAGGGAGATAGAGAGACTTATTTTCAGGGAAAATCAGCATTGAATTCTGACTCTGACAGATTATGTAAGTTTAACACATTACTATAAATTGAGTAATGATTCTCTAGCTGCCTATGTTTTCTTCTAGCAGCTTCTTAAGTGCTCAGCCAAGATTTGTCTAAACAGAAACAAAATTGGTAAATACTGTTAAAATAGTGGCTATTACAGGTGTTTGTGGAGGCATCTCTGTGCTGTTTGATGGTGCTAGACTTAAAAGTGAAGTCCTGTTGCCATCTAGTGATTAGCTTCTAGGAGATAGAAGGGCCAGCGGTTCTGTAAAGCAGTGAGGATCTTTCTTAGGGTGATGGAGAGATACATGCTGTACTGGTCTGAAAGGTTGTGAGTAAGTACCCTTTGCACATGCCATCTTGTGCAAGATGGGAATGGCTGGTAATCTGTAACAGGCATCAATTTCCCATATTTCTTTGTCAAGATACTGGTCACACATGTTGCATATGAACAGAGTGGCTGCAGGATGAAAGAAGCTACTGCTGCAGCTGCAACACTGCATAAATTGCGTATAAATCTTTCTCTGGTGTCATTTTCCCTGAGTTGTGAAGAGATGTTCAGGTTTGTTCCTTCAAGGTTTTCAAAGAAACAGCTGTGAAATACAGCTGGGAGTCTTACCTGAGTTGAGTATTAAGTAGTACACTACAGAGGGCAGTAAGGATATTTTGTAGAAAATCCTGCCGTTCCCTCATATTGCTCAGTTGTTGCATTTCCTGCTGTATGATGCTAGGGGTCTTTTTATTCCAGTTTAGTAAAGTTGTTTGTTTTAAAAAATAAATGTGAAGTTACTTAGGTCTTCCCTTGTGAGGTGGCTATCTACAAAACAGTGTTTTCTTGCTTGAGTGGAGAATATTTAGATATTTGATCCACTTCTCAAGCGTTTATTAATTTTGCATGTTAGTGAAGAATTTTTAAAACCATGTACTAGTCTGTGTTTGTAGGAGTTCTTACATGATTGTTGGCTTTTAGTAAAAAAAAATCTCCCACGCTCTCACAAACATGTCAGTGTTTCATGGGCCAAATGTTGTAGTCTGTTTTGACGTGCTATAAAATGACTGGATTGATTAAAGGGAAAAAACTCAAAACACAACAGATCTTTAGGACTGGTTTAGTAATCTCCTTTAGTCGTCCACAGCCATAGAACACTGGGCTTGTCCAGGAGTAATCGTTCTCAGTGTATCTCACAGATCTGATTGTTATATGATGGATTATGTCATGTGTCCTGCTGTGCTCATTCTGGGTACCTCTTCCAAGTCTAGATTAAAGTAAGATTTCTGAGTTTGATTAGAACAATTTTTATACACATACACAAAGAACAATTCTAGTACTAGTATGACAGTATTTACAAGTATTGTCAAGTGTTCTCCTATATGAAACTTTTATGGGGCAAAAGAAACCCTTGTGAGAAAGTCTGTGTTGGTGTACATGTTATTTTTGTTTACAAAACAGAAGTATGCTATTCAGTTTCTATCTTAAATAATTGGAAGGAAATGGGGGTTTTGTCTGTATCCAGTCATTCATTAAGTCTTACTGTTTTCTTGTATAAGAGATGATGCATATAGCAGTTGTGCCTTGTTCTCTTGAGCTAACCTGTAACCATAAACTTGAGGTACAATCATTCCAGTGAAGCTGCTGTGGGCAACTGCTAGAGAGGAATCTCTCGATTCTGAAATTGGCATTAATTTATCTCATTACTGAATTGTAGGGGAAGTCTTTGACTATCTGGTTGCACATGGAAGAATGAAGGAAAAGGAGGCTAGAGCTAAATTTAGACAGGTATGTATAACATTCCTATACATCTGTTTTTCCCCCCTGTTCTTAATGCTGAAATGAGCAAAATGACTGTTTTTTGCATTTGACTTCTACCAGTGTTCAGCTTGTAGTGGACTTGTAGCCCTGAGTGAGAAAGAACTGGGGTTACGGTAGTACTTTGTAGGTGTTAGTAGTCCATTCAGTGGTGCTAGTTTCCTTAGTGCTGTGTGCCAAGGTGTCCAGGAGTGCCAGAACACAGCAACTGCTTGATTTGGAGCTGTATTCCATTCCAAAATGCGTTTCCTCTGGGTTGATTTCATATATCCTTAGTTCAGCTAGTCTGTAACGCTTTAGAAGTTATTCAAATCTAACAGGCCAGTCAAAACACAGACAGTGCGTGTAACGGGGACTCATTCATATCCATCTGCTTACTGAAAAGAGGCAGTTTAATTGTTGTTCTAAAAAGTCATGGAAAAGTAAATTCTAGGCTTGATAGCTTAGCTTTATGATGGATACACTAGCCCTGCAAAGATGTTGGCATTTCTTTGATCTGTAAAAAGCATTTCCATTCTACAGTAAATAGTATTGAACATAACCAGAAATTTTTGCATAGCTAATTTAAATCCAAATCTCTGCTCTTGCAGCATCTAGAGTTTTGTTTGCAGATCTGCTGGTCTGATATATGTTTTTTTTTCTGCTCTTGTGCAGAAATTTGTAAATACCTACTTTATTTCCATCCCTCTGGTCACTTGGATAACCTAGATAATGTTGTGAAAAGTAATAAATACCAAAATTATGCTCCTGTGTAATGACACTTTCAAATAATGAATAGAGACGAGTGTTTTATTGAATGATGTGTGGGGTTTCACTGTTGGAAGGGGAGGCTCCAATAGCTTCACTTCTGAAACACAGCCATACAAAAGCAGAATAAATTTGATATAACATATGAGACTTCCAGGAAATTAATTACTGACTTTCACAAAACGCCTTGTAAAGAAAACTTCTACACTTCTCTAGTGTGGATAGTGTGACCAAAAGGAACAATTTGGAAACTAGGAAACTGGGCCACAACTGTTTTGCTCCTTCTGTCTCATATAGTAAGAATTGTGTGAAAGCAGTAAAAGCAATAAGCTCAAATGTAGCAATGAAAGTAAAGGAAAAATATAATCTATTTAACTCAACATAAGGAGGTAACAAAAGCATTTCTGTGAAATCCTTGTTCCTTTGTTTTCTCTGATCTCTTGTATTTACCCTCTTCAATCTTTTAGAAAACAAATTAAAAAGCAAATATCAAAACCACTGAAAACTAACCAAACAACCCCAAAAAGCAGCTGCAGACTTTATATTCCCGGAAGTGATTTGTGATTACTGGAGTTATACAGCTGGATAGTAATGAAAATTTTTCTTCCTCTAACAATCTTGCATGTCTTTCTAAAGCTACTTCCCTCCTTTTCATGCTCCAGCAGATAGAGAACTTTCCTTCGTGATTGAGGGTTTCTGGTCTGCGTTTCTGTGCTGTGTTGGAGTCAATGTGATGGGTTCTGGAGCAGTGGTTCCCACTTGAGACATCTACATCTCAGGCTGTTGCCTTGCTCTTTGTAATGTCACTTGAAGAGCTTCAGAGTAACTTGAGAGGACTTGCTGTTCTTTCAGATTGTGAATGTTCAAAACTTGTACTGGGATGGTTCTCTGCTCTTTGTCCTCAGTTTCTTTTATCAGGAGCTGTGTGGAAAAAGATCTTACAGTAATTCCATTGAAACTGCACATTTTTTCAACAATTAGCAACAACTACCTATTTAAAAAAAAAAAAAACAAAACAATTTGGCTCCCCTTTAAGTGAAAAGTTGTGGAAACAGGTCAAACATGTTTTACAGATACACATAGTGCTTAATTTTATGGGATAATGTGCATAGTAGAGGATGTATGTAACTTCATTTTTCAAAAACAGATGGGAAGGGAAAGACTTTAAAAGGTGGTTAACCTGCTGAGGTGGGTATTTGACCCATCAAGAGTTGATTTTTATGTCTTTCAGATTCTCAGCTAGGTTTTTCTGGGTTTTTTGTTGTTTGTTTGGTTTTTTACTTTGGTAGACTGAGTGCTATTTGTAAAGACATCGGTGGCTTCACTTGAATCCACTGAATTACACAAGTATGTTTTCAGTTTCTTCTTATAAATACTGTCTCTTGGCACAAGCAGCTGTGCTCTGTCCTGCCTCAACAGCTGACTTCCCAGCTGCTGAGCTCAACCAATTTTAGAGGACCTTGTTTTCAGAGATGGGAGGTTCTTGAGAGCTTCAAAAGCATGAACCCCTGGGGGAAAAAATAGAGAACCCGAGTAATAACCAAGGAGAGAAGCTATAGCACAAACTTACTGCACTTTGCTAGAGAGAAGAGTGTGTGTCCAGGACAGAAGTCAGGCAACTTTGATCAGAGTTTGGCATTTATTAGACACTAGCACTCTGGCTGTAGGAGGGTGTCAAAGGAATCCAGACCTTACTGGGTTTATAGGTCATAAAACTATTCATTTCACCTTACTGTTGTTCCAGAATAGCTTCATGTAGTTTTTAGCCATTGTTGGAGGCAGAGTGCTCTCTGTAGACCTTTTATCTGATTCAGTGCAGCTGTTCTTATGTTAGAAACTTACAACATAATTTTTTTTTTTTTTAATATGCTGACTGGTTTAACAGACAGTGGCTCTTAACTGGAGAAACGTTCGTGCCATAGTATTGAGCTTATTCTTACAATAGGTTATATTAGATCTTGTTTTCAGATCACATTTCTTCTTTCATTAGATGTGATTTCTGGATCAAACACTGTGTTTTATCTGAGAAGGCACTTCCTCTCTCACAGGCAAAGAGCAGAATTTTGTAATCCTTCTTTGCTTGTTAAAGTAATTTTTTTTTTTTGTCTATTTCGTTACGGGTGCTTAAGGGTTTAGCAGGATAAGGAATGTAAAAGACAGTGATCATGTTATTCCAGTCATACTTGACAAGGAACACAGGATAGGAGATGAACACTGAAAATACAGCCATGTCTGCAGGTCAGCATTTCAAACTTCTTTTGTGCAGCTGTGAGAGAAATTTAAATCCAGAACATCTTACGTTCTTAAAGTCACCTCGTTGTCCTTCTATTACTGGCTTCCAAGTAGTTCTGGTTTGATCTTGCCATTCATTTTTCCGTAGAAAAATCTACCCATCTGCATAAGAATAAGGCGAAAATGGGAAGCTAGCGTTGATTCCCTCTCTTCCTTTACTGCAGCCAGTTAGATCTGACCTCCTTCAGTCTTCCTGCTGTATCTCTGCAGAAGGAGTTTAGAATTTTTAATGCTGGTGGATGTTTAATATCTTTATGTTTAATAGGTTAATCAAGGACCTGGGTGAGTGGATTGAGTGCTCCCTCAGTAAATTTGCAGATGACATGAAATTAAGCAGGAGTGTTGATCTGCTTGAGGGTAGGAAGGCTCTGCAAAGGGATTTGCACAGGCTGGTTTGATGGGCTAAGGCCATCTATGGCAGATCTTGGAAAATAATTAAAAATTTAAAACCCCCCACAAAATGCATCTTACCTGTATGTTCCAGTTAAGAAACAACTACTTGTGGTGGTGTGGAAGGGACCTTGAGACTTGATTTGTCTATCCTTTTGTCATTTAATGCTTACAAAGAAGGGTTTCTCTGCGTAGAGATAACTTGTTCTTTAAAACTTGTGATTATAGAGATTTTTGAAATCTCTCCCAATTGGAGTGTTTCAAGGCTGCTGTTCGTTTCTGTCTTCTCCCCACCTGCCGAGCATCAGTAGATTTGTCATGCTCAAGTAGGTTGGAGATGAGGGGCCTGTCAATGGAAACAGTGGTGAAAGGTGAAAGAGAAGCGAGTCAGTCCAGTGCAACCATGCTTTGTGCTATTTTTCACTCAGTTCTGACTGCTGTTCTTCAATTATTAATGTAATACAGATTGCATTATTTCACTTCCATTTAGATGGGACTCACTTCTGCAGTCTCTGTGCTATCCTGTTGCAATGCAAAATATTTCAAAAGCATCTCCAAAGGAAACTGCTGATTGATGATCTGCTAGACCTTCCGCTCTTAGAGTAAAAGCAATTTAGGAGTGAGTGGTGTAGTGCTGTGTCTCTGCAGTCCCAAATAAAGCTTGAGGTGTTTGTCATGCTGTCAGCCTTGGAAGCTCCTGCCCAGTGAGCTTGTGACTGTCACTGAAGTAATGGTAGTAGAGAGGAAAGGAAGGAAAACCAAAAAGATAGTACAGGTGGTAGCATGGGAGCACTTTGGCAGTTTCGGTAACTGTTAAAAGCTAAACTTGGAGTCTGGGATTGTAGAATGGGTTAGGTTGGAAGGGATCTTTAAAGGTCATCTAGTCTAACCCCCTGCAGTGAGCAGGGACATTTTCAACTAGATCAGGTTGCTCAGAGCCATGTTCAGCCTGACCTTGAGTGCTCCCAGGGATGGGGCACGTACCACCTCCCTGGGCAACCTGTGCCAGTGTTTCACCACCCTCATTGTTAAAAATTTCTTCCTTATATCTAGTCTGAATCTCCCGTCCTTTAGTTTAAAACCATCATGAGCATGTATGCATGACAATTAAATGTATGTGACCGCATTAGTGATCATGCAACAATGACTTTATCCAATTATGACTCTAAAGCAATATACTAGGACACTGTAATGTGTAAGTAGCATATATAGTTTGCTACATAAAGCAGGAATAACTTAATATTTGGAAATTATGATGGAAGAAGTTTGTCCATTACACTTGAGAGACAGAATTTTTCCATTGAGCTTGCTACTCTTGTACAATATACAAAATAGAATAAACCATATGTGCTTGGACAGCAGACCTCTGTCACATCCGTAGTTCTGACCGCATATCTTTTGACAAACAACCTGTTTCCCAGTAGTTTCTCCAGTAGCTAAAAACATTTCTTACCCTTTTTTCTTTATGCTGCAGCATGAAAAATCACCTTTGGAGAAGGACTGGAAAACTTCAGTCTAGAGGGAAAGCTTTTATAGCTATATACAGTATTGGAATGGAAATACTTCAGTAACCTTTCTGAAAGTCATTGCTTCTACTGGTCTATAATTAGCCACACAGGAAAAACAAAATCCTCTTTCAAGTGTAGTAGAAACTGAATAGATCAAATAACAAGCATTTAAGTTGTTTAGCAGCTTTTCCCCAAATACGCTGGTCACTGTAGTATTTGGTTATGTAGCTCTGAGTGGATAACTGCATGTCAACTTTAGTAATAAATGTTGAACTTTTGTATTAAAACTCCTGTTTCTTTGAGATGTCACTTACATAATTGGACTTGTTTTCTATCCAGATAGTATCTGCAGTGCAGTATTGCCATCAAAAGCATATTGTTCATAGAGATCTCAAGGTGAGTAGGAAAAAGTGTGAGGTGTGTGTCAAGCTTCTGTATCTGTGGTTGTGAACTATATTAAAATTTCTGATATTTTTTTTTTTTTGTATCTGTATAGCAAGTTTTGAGGAAAGTTTACAGTATGAAACCATTTCAAATAAAAGGAAGAGCATTTGTAAGGCTTTTAAATACATAAATTTAATGGCTGTTTAAAAAAAAAAGTTTGGTAGAGGTACAACAAGTTTTGGTCTTGAACAGAATGAATTATCAGTTGTGATGATGAAGCTGAAGTATGGCTTCTTTGCAGCTTGGCATGAAATGGTATATTCCTTTCTTAAACTGTGCCCTTATCACATAACTTGTTCAACATATCATAGCCTTGCAACTTAAAAACCAACAAAACACCACCACCAAAAAAAACCCCACAGAAGAAAAAGCTCCCATAGTTCAAAGCCATTGTACAGAGATTTTTAAAATAGGGAATATATGAACAACAGACTAAAGCATACCTAAAGACCTTGGAAGGAAGGGAATGTTAAGAGATTTTCAGCTTTTTTTCCTTTTAAGAATGAGTAAAAACAGACAGTAGCGTTCTAAATCAAGTATTTTAAGTTCATCTTACAAATCATTCTTTCCCTTCCAGGCTGAAAATCTATTGCTAGATGCAGATATGAACATTAAAATAGCTGACTTTGGTTTTAGCAATGAATTTACAGTCGGAAATAAACTGGACACCTTTTGTGGCAGCCCACCATATGCTGCTCCAGAGCTCTTTCAAGGGAAGAAATATGATGGACCTGAAGTAGATGTTTGGAGTTTAGGTGTTATTCTTTATACTCTTGTGAGTGGATCTCTTCCTTTCGATGGACAGAACTTAAAGGTGCGTTTTTGTAGAACATTTTGGGCACACTTAATGCTTTAAGTGATTTGCTGCTTAAAACTTATGGTCTGTTCTTCTTCTGTTACCAAGGAACTGAGGGAAAGAGTGCTAAGGGGGAAATACAGGATTCCTTTCTACATGTCCACAGACTGTGAAAACCTCCTTAAACGTTTCCTGGTGCTAAACCCAACAAAAAGAGGCACTCTAGAGGTAAGGGCACAAATGAGGTGCATCACGAAGCTAGGCATTATAATTTGCAAACTGTATTTTTGAGCTGTAATTTATTGTTGTCATACCATTCCTGAATAGTTTTTTGGAGTGGGCTTGGGAGGGGGGAGGATGTTCTGTAAAGCATATGACTTTTTTAAAGTTTTTGTTTACTGGGGTTACAAGATGCCTGACTCACAGTTACTTTTACAATGAATGTGACACTGCACTGCACATGCCATATAACTTTTCCTCATGGTTTCCTTGTGGATTCCTGTGTTAATGGATGATCCACCAGGATGTTTTCCACATTTTTAAGTGCAAACTAGAAGTATTAGCCGCTAGGTTGTAACGTGGTTGCCTTTTGCCTGTGTTTTGTACAATCATAAAGAAAGGCCAAAACAGTAGTGGCTTCCAAGGGCTTCCACAGTTGATCCTGGATCTACTAGACTTGTCAGAGTTGTTGCCCTGCTCCTGGTTTGTATTACAGGCTTTTAGCTTTAAGCTATGTGCTAGAATACAGCTGACTAGGAAGCAGCTTGGCTTGATGTCCTTTGTTGGTTCTCCTTGCTGGAGCAAAACAAAACTCAGTAAGTACTGGGACCTGTTCTGGAAAAGGAAAAATAAAAAAAGCCTGAGTGTTTGGTAGAAAGGGGAGTTTTCTTTCAACAGCTTGTTTTCTTTGCTGGTAAGTGTATAGTACTAACAAAAACCTTTCTTCTGTAGCAAATTATGAAGGATAGGTGGATCAATGCAGGGCATGAGGAGGATGAACTTAAACCTTTTGTTGAACCAGAACTAGACATCTCGGACCAGAAAAGAATAGGTAATCAAGTATTTTTCAGAATATGATACTGTTTGCATGATGTGGGTGGGTTTTTGTTCCTCCACCACTCTGTATTTGTTTGCTGTTTGGAAAAAGTAACTAATCCTGTTAGTAATAATATTTCCTCAGGCTTATGTTCTCACACTTAATCATTTTTTTAAAATCTTTAAATGTTTCATTCTTTTTCTTGAGCTTAAACACTCAGCCAGACTAAACATCAGAGTGTTTCTGTTAGTTACAGAATCTGTGTTTGGTTTTAGATATTATGGTAGGAATGGGATATTCTCAAGAAGAAATTCAAGAATCCCTTAGTAAAATGAAGTATGATGAAATCACAGCTACATACTTACTGCTCGGAAGGAAATCGTCAGAGGTAAGTACCATTCTTACAAATCCAAAGAAATAAAGGAATTAGAAAGTGTCCTTAGCTAAGTTAGAAGCAAAAAATGTCGGTAGCTATAGGCATTGCTTTCCTGCACAGAAGTCCATTACACTTAA
Organism: Coracias cyanogaster; assembly: GCA_033124195.1. Taxonomy (NCBI): domain Eukaryota; kingdom Metazoa; phylum Chordata; class Aves; order Coraciiformes; family Coraciidae; genus Coracias; species Coracias cyanogaster. The sequence continues at coordinate 50,969 of JAVSBS010022841.1, read as the reverse complement.
AATCACATTATTCTAATCATTGGCGTCATCTGTCCAAATGGTGCTGTGTTTGTTCTCACCCTGAGTCAGTAAACTCTTGCCTTTAGGCCCTGCAAAACTACCCTGCTTGCTCAGCAGTTACTCCTCTGAAGGACTTTGTATGCCAGTTACTGTCCTGTCTAGTCTAGGAGCTCAAGTGTGAATGTGCCAGCTGTAAATATTTTAAAAGAACCAAGGAACAGGACCAATTAACCTAAAAAAGTTCTTGCATTGTAGGTTACCTTTCCATATGATGCTGAGTGGGCTCGGCATCAGTAAGCTTCTCTTGATTCCTCTGCTGGAGGAGCTGGTGTGGTGGCTTCTATGAAATGTATCCTCTCTTCCTGTTAAAAATTAGGAGATGGTACTGAAGGTAGAGATGGGTTTTCTTTTTCTGATTGTCCTTTGAGGAGCTGCAAATCCTGCTGCGTTTTACCTGAGGCAGTTAGTTGCATAAGAATCTAAGAGAAGTTGGGGCCTCTAAGTAACTTTCTTACTGTCACAAAATTTCCTATGTACCAGAGCCATCCTCCTTCTCCCTCATTGTTACTGCTCCCGTAATGTTGTGGGTGTTGAAGTTGTTTTGTCTGAACTCCTTGTTTTAATATTCTCATTTGTATTGCAGTTGGATGCAAGTGATTCAAGCTCCAGCAGCAATCTTTCACTTGCCAAAGTTAGGCCAAGTAGTGATCTTAACAATAGCACTGGACAATCTCCTCATCACAAAGTTCAGAGAAGCATATCTTCTAGCCAGAAACAGCGGCGGTACAGTGATCATGGTGAGCAATTCTCATTTGCAGTGTTGCAGAATATAGTGACTTCCAGTTCTGTTTGGTTTCTGATTTTGTCTCCATCCCCAAAGGTAAGGAGGATGACACAGAGTAGGTCACAGCATGGTGTTTAAATAATTTCCTGAATAACTAATATTATTTTAAAATTAGTTTTGTTATAAAACCTTCAAAAACAGCTTTTAGAAGAATGCTTAATACATCAACTTAATTATCTTATTCTGCCCTGTGTAGTCCCTTGCATTCCTGACCGTGCTGGGAAAGTCTCGTTGCACAGATTGAAGAGAATGTTGCAACCCCCTTTTACATGAAAAGCTCAGCACTCCTCCCCCATGCTCTTGTATGTCTCCTCAGCTTTTGTTTTCTTTTGACGCTAGTAGGTCAGCTTGTGTCTAAAACTTGAAGAAATGTTAGTTTGCCAGTATTTCTTTTTTCCTGTTTCCTCAGGGTAGTGTCACTTGATTGTCCTGCAGGAATTAAATTTCTGAAGAACAGTAGCTTGGACAAACTTAGAACTCTTCTGCTTAATGAGCGTGCAAGATAGCAGTTGAGGGTTTTCTAAAAATCCTAGACATCTTCTTGCTCAGACTCTAACTCATAGAGGAAGTGTCTGTTTAGGTCTGCTTTTAAATACCTCAAGTATATTCAGATTGCTTTACTTGGTGAGTCTCCTGAGATGAGGGTTACTGTGTTTTGTGATGCTTTTTTATATATATTTTTATAGGGTCACAGAACAGCTGGGCTTGGAAGAGAACTTAAAGATCATCTAGTTCCAGTCCCCAATATATGTATATAATGTATTTATACTTTTTTCATATTTATATTTATTTTTATGTGTATATATACACTTTTTAACTGTTATTAAAGCACTAACCACAAAGTTGATGTATCTTGATGTGTCCTGATGTATTCTCCTCTGAGGAGATGTAATTCAGATGGCAGAAAACACAATCCTGACATCCCCACAGGCCTTTCCCACTGTCTAAGAACCTGTTAAAGCAAGAGGGAGCTTGGGACTGTTGAAGAGACTGGCTCATTCTCAGGTGTGCCAGAGCAGTTTTCTGTTCCTGGCACACCTGGGGAGGCTGGTGGCAAACAGCTGCTGCTCCTGGGCTGTTCAGGAGCACAGTCCACCTGCCATTAGTGCTGCTGGTGGTCCATGGTCGTGTTGCCAGGTACCTGCCTCAGGAGCCCAGTTTTCTCAGAAATTGGTTTAAGCAGCATGCGCCAGCTCTGTGCTAATGAAGGATTGTCTCATTTGAGTGGGTCAGTTACTTGTTAAGTGTCTTCAAGATGACTCTAAAGGGTTTTTCCTAGCAAGCCAAACCAGTGTCAGTACTCAGAATATCAGGTCTCCATGAAATGCATAATTATTTCATGGAAATCAAGTAGTATATTCACCTGGAAAGGTTTTTGTTTTTCACAGTATTTTACTGTCTTCTGAAACACATGTATTTTGATAATTTAAATAATTACTTTTTTGCAGCTCTGATTCCCAGTGTTAATTGTTTTGATTCTCGTGCATGAATACATTTCCATTGTAGTGAAAAATAGCTACTGAACTTCTGAGAAGAAAAATCCTTTTCCTGTTTCTTGTTTATTTTTTTAAGCTGGACCATCCATCCCCTCAGTAGTGGCATATCCCAAAAGAAGCCAGACTAGTACTACAGACAGTGACCTCAAAGAGGAAGGAATTCAGTCAAGAAAATCCAGCAGTAGTGCTGTTGCCGGAAGAGGAATTGCACCAGCTAGTCCAATGCTTGGAAATGCCAGCAATCCCAATAAGGCTGATATTCCTGAACGTAAGAAAAGTTCGGCTGTTCCTAGTGTAAGTAGAAATGCTTATTTATCAAAATCATGAAATGTTTTTGAGGGGTGAAAATGTGATAAACGTGATTTATTAGCAGTGCTGATATTACTTTTCATTCATCAAGAGTAAATGTAGGTATCTCATACTGTTGCCTTTTTCTTCCCCCCTCTGCATCCGTCAGCTACTCAAGTTACCTCTTAATATTCCTGAAGTAGTTGGTAGGGAGTAATAATTAGCACTAGCAGCTGTTAGTGAACAGACGTAATTTGGTTATTAAATCATTAAAAAAAACCCCAACCTTAAGTCATACGAAATTTCAGGGGGCAACCTTTGGGTACAGTTTATATCTGGTATCACCAACTATTCTTCTGTGCCCTCTGTACAGAAGAATGAAATCTCTATTTTTATTTTGTTGTTTTGTAGACTTATGTGTATAAGGAGCCACCTAATCTTTGATCTCAAACAGGCTATTCCAAGTCGTACTTGTGTATATTAAGATTATCAAAGAAATCTAGCTCTAAAAACTGTTCAAAGGTGTATTTCAATCTGTATTTGAAAGCAGTGTGCCTGGCTTTTGTCCTTGTGGGCTTCCCCCACCTGCCTCTAAACCTCAACAACAGGAAAAAACACACTAAGGTGCATAACTAGTGAATTTACAGGATCAAGCAGAAGGCAATGTGCCAAAAAAAAAGAAAATCTTTTGTTCAGTTTGGCTTTAACTTGTATACTTGCTGGTGCCTCCCTCTGAAGGAAAATTGGAAATCTGTTTTCACAGAATAACTATTGAGTCTTGTAATATTTAATATCTAAAACTTTGGGATTTTGTAGTCAAAAACTACAGAAGAAATAACTTCCCAGTCCTTTATTCAACTTGCAATGGAGTGATCTTTTTTTTTTTAAACTTATCCCACAAAGCTGTCATTTTGTCATATACTTGGCACCATTACTTAAAACAAATGGGAACAGAACTTGCTGAGCTCACAGCTTTTTGGCAATCTGAAGCAAAAGAAGTAAAATAAGTTTTGTTTTACTTTATTGGGTCTGTATTGTCACTTGACTCAGTGGCTGATAGTGACTTGGCCAGAGCCAAAGAGATTCCTTGGAAAGGCATATCTTCTACTGTAGCAGCTGTTACTCACAAATGTGAACAAGAGCTTGGGACTTCAGGGGATCCTTTTCTGATTTTTGAGGTTTCCTGAGTTTTCTCCTGGTTTTTGATCACTCCAGAAGCCATTCAGATTTTGTTTCTTCTTTCAAGACAGCTCTTAGTTATGAGTCTCAGAATGGTAGGATGATCAAATCAGGTTTGTCCTAGATTGGACTTCACTCAGTATTGCGTAGTGCTTGCTGAAGAGCTTTGCATCACAGTTACAACATATTTTACATTTACTGTCTTTCAGTATTTTGATCTGCTATTCCACACCACTCCCAAAGCCTGGGGATTTATTCAAATAGTCTTATTTCAAATTTCTTATTTCTGTAGCTGAAATAAAATTTCAGCACATAATCATGGGATACTTCTCTCTTCTGATTCAGTGTGCAAGTGATTCAACTGATCTTTTGGAAGTAGTGATACAAGGTGATGAACATGGAGTCAGACTTGCGATGTCACTCAATTGGTGTTTAAAATTGTTTCTGTTTATAGCTCTTCATGTCAGTGCAAACTCTCTTTCCCTCCCTTTTACCACTAGAGTCTTTTGCTTTCTGGCTGTTGGGGATGGAAGCACTGACTTTTTGCACTATTCCAGGAAATGATTCAGGAATTTTATTTTTTACAGTATTGACATGCATCTAGAAGGAAAAAAAAGGATGTTGGAGTTGCCATATTTTCCTGAAGTTGAAAAAAATTTGAGATGAAGGGAATTCGTGTTCTCACTGAGCACTTAGGACTTAAGTCCTAAAATCAGCAATACAATGAGAAAATCACTGAAGGGAGAAAAATTCCCTATTTAAGCAGAGGCAGCAAAAGTAGTAGAACTGGTCCTAGCCAGACACCCTTAGCCAGTTGTGTGCTGCTCTTACTAAATAGCAAAGCTTACAAGCATGCACTTAAGGATAAGAGTTGTAGCTGTAGAGCAGATAGCTAAGTCTGGGCTTGGAGTAAGGGGCTCCGGGCAGTACAGCTGAAGTTGATAGAACGTTTAAACTCTTGCAGACTAGTTCTGCAAGAAGTTCATTGGGCAAATACCAAATTAATAACAAAAAGCTGCTAAAGAGGTTGCATACAGCAATTAAGAACTCCTTGTTTTATTTACTCCCTGTTTATTACTTACAGCTTTGGATTTTTCCTCAGTGCTTGTAATAAGGCTGCCCTAGAGCTCTTAGCTTTAAGAAAACTGGAAAAGGAGAATAGATGGTATGTTTGGAAAACAATTTAGGACCAAAAAGCATGCTAGTGCTCTTAAGTAAATAGATTGGTTCATTATTGTAAGTCAGAAGCAGATTCTTTGAAAGTTTTTCATCAGACCTCACCTTGGTGGCTCTTAATGTGAAAATAGCCTGCCCAAGCAGGGGACCCAGAACTCTAGTAATAAAGAGGAGGACTCTGTACCACAAAGTCATTCTTTGTGCTGTGATTGGACTTTATGCATATGCTCAGAAGTCTTAACATGTGCTTTTGCCATGTCAGCGCCTTCTGCAAAGAAGGCAGATGATGCTGTGAGGGTGAATTTACGCAGCTCACCCTAACCCTACGGATTGCCATTCCACTGGGGAGTGTGGCGATACTGACACCAGTTTCAGGCTTCCTGTGCTATGCACCTGTGCATCTTAGTCATACCCAGAGATTAATAGTCTGTAGATTGGCTGAACAAAAAAATGTCGTAGCTGAAGAGCTTCCTTGATGAAATGTAAAAGGTTGAACGCTAAAAAGTGTGAAGACTGTACCAAGCCTGTATTCTTGCTAAAACTGAAATTTAAAAGCTTGAAATTCTTAAATCTCCTCTCTTTTAGCCACACAGAAGACAGTATATACTGATCCTTCTGTCTTTGCATTCCTGAAAGAGCTGGGAAAGGGCATCTTTAAGAGTCCTCTGATTTCAGATAGGAATCCAAAACTTGTCCGCTCCCAAACCTGAAAACGCATAGTCTTTAAAGTTTGATCCAGCACAGAGATTGTTGTCTTGTCTTTCTAGATATGCAACATTACAGTACATTTTAATGTTCATGGCTGCTTCTCATGGGAATGAAATATTTAATGTTCTGAGGGAAAGGAAAGAAGGAAGCCACCTGTTATTGTGCGTATTTCCCACTGGAAAAACAGTCTAATGTTCTAGGTGCCTCATTCTCTATTATACTCAGGAACACAGAGCAAAATTATATGCAAATACTAATATGCAGTACTCTAGTGAACCATTGGTTTGCAGAGGCCTCACAAAGTGTCTTGGACAGTGTGACCTCTCAAGAATATATAAACAGAATTTCACATTAGGTGCACAGTTTCATTGCTAGCAAGTTTAGTGAAGAGGGGGGTTTGCACAATGATAAATGTCAGAGGAAAGTGAAAGAATCAATGTTTTTTTAAATAATTTGTCTTTATCCCTTGAAAACAAGGAATGTTTAAGGAATGAAATACAAGGAAAGGACCAGGAGTATTTCTACCAATGCTTGGCACATGCCCAATACCTAAGCAATATCCAGTGAAGAATACTTGAGAACCCTTCAGACAACTACGTACATTTTATCACATAATTAGTAGTTCTGCTAATCTTAAATACTCTTGATACTCTTTGTACTTTTTAACACCAGGAGGTTGCGCAGTTCACGTTATCATTTTTATTTGTACATTTACGTAAAGATGTGTAACAGGTCAGCAGTCTTAAGCAGACAAGGTGGGTTCATTGTTAAATCTGCAGCTTAGGGATTGTGTTGCTTGAGACTCCCTGAATAGCAAATATTTTGTCTTAAGTCACTGGAGGGAGCTTTTGCTGGTTCTTGAGAATACTCCAGTTTAACAGTTTTATTTCAGGTTTGGAAACAAAAAAGGTTTGGCTACTCTCCTTTTGTGCTTTGAACTAGTTTTTCCTTTTTTTTTATCCTTCTTCCCATGATTCTCTACTGTGACCATTTATGTGAAACGTTTTTTTAATGCTATTTTAAAAATCCACTGAATTTCCCTTGTCTATCATAGCAGTAATTCGTCAAAGAACTCCAAAAGGTTGGTTGAGCATGAAGCCCCTTGCCTGATTCTTAGTGGCCATCCTTACTCGACCTGTGCTTATCCAGGTGCTGACCAGTCGTTCCCTTAAGCTGGCCTCCTCCAAGACTTTCCCCAGCAGTGATGTTTAAAATTAATAGCCTATTTTGCTTCCTGCTTTGCCCCGTGATCCTTTTCTTTAAAGACAATTCTTAAAGGTTTTTTCCACTTTCCAACCATATGCAGTTTCCTGTGTTACGTTCTTGGGGGGGGCGGAGAAAAAAAAAACATAAGGCTTGCCGGCTTCCTCTACAACCTGGGGTTGCATGTTTATCTGGACCACCATGCTTTTCCTGCAGTAATTGCATCTAACATTTAATAATTCTGTTATCTGTGAATTACCTAGCTTCTCAGTCGTTCCTGGAAAATTGACCGCCAACTTGGGCATATCTCCACCCTCTTTCTCTGTAAAGGCAGAGGCAAAGTAATTCTATTTCTTTTCTCCCCTCTAAAGTAAGGTCTGTAGTTTAAGTTCACCTGGCTCTCTTATCCTCAGTGTATTATGCTTGTATTTAAATGTATATTTTCAAAAATGTCTTATTAAGATTCTCTACAATTTGTTTTTTAAAAACAGGGAAGAGTAAGTCAAATTAAAACTTGTCTAGTGATTTATCATCTTTTAATATTTAAAAGTTCATGTTTACCTTCCCACTGAATTTTACCACATTTGTTTCTTAAGTCTTTGCTTTTCCGATCTTGCTTAAGGGTATGATTTTAACTTACAGGAAAATTCTGCAACCTACAAGTGGTAAAGTATTTTAAAAATAGGCTATAATGACATAGGCTACCCAGATGGAGATGAATGCATATACATCCTGAGAATTTATGATGCAGAACATTACTATATAAGCGATATTAATGTTGAATCATCAACATGAAATACAAGAACAACTTGTTAGAATTATTTTTTCTGGTTGCATTATTCCTTAAAAATACTGGAAGGTATTTGTATATTAACTTATTTAATTAAGTTTTATAACTGTGTAGAAATAGCATGAAGTAAACCAGCTTTCAATTATCTGTACGCTTAACCCCAGAAAAGCCTTTTATCAGGGATAACAAGTCTATGTTTTCTAATTGTAGAATAATACTGCCCCCGGAGCAATGACACGGCGCAACACATATGTTTGTAGTGAAAGAACCACTGCTGATAGGCATTCGGTGATACAAAATGGCAAGGAAAACAGGTATATGAAATGTCTTCCTATGGTGTGTGTCCCTTGTCTTCACATTTTCAAAAAATTTTAACGCCTAATTTAAAAATAAATAATATTCTAGTGTAATTCTTAATGAAAGGTGAGTACAGATCTTTGGTTATGGAGCACCTGTAAGTATGTTGGGTATTATGTTTTCTATACTTAATTCATACAATCTTTATACTTAAAATGTAAAAGGAAGTTCTTAATACCTGGTTTAAAACATATCGTGTTTGTAACAGCCTCCATCTTAAATCAGTTGTTAATTCCTGTGGCTAAGCAGCATGTGCCTGCAGAAGGGGCTTGTTTAGTGTCAAAGTTTGTGTATCTTGGGCCATTCTCCTTTTGCGTTTCCCTCTAAACAGTACTTTGGGATTATCTGGAATAGTGTTTTTCTGTAAAGTGTTGGGGAGAAAGTAAATTTTTTTCTGAGTAAAGATGAAACTGAGATAGGCCATTTTCTTGGACTAATAATGTTTCTTGCTGATATTCTTGTAGTCTCACTGCTTCCTAGTATTTACAGAACTCATGCTGTGAAGGGAAGCACTGATATCTCCGTATTCTGAGTGAAAACAGAGAAATAACAGGTTTCCTCTCCCTTTACTGAATGAAAGCCTGAATGGAGCATGCAATGGAAGTGGGAGTTAGCCAGTTCATGTGTTAGCACCAGCGCCATATCTAGTGCCCTCCTTCCCTGAGGAGGAGGGGAAGGAGAGCTGTAGAAAGTAAATATAATCGTCAGTGTAGACATTGGGTAGAGAGTAACGTGTGTGAGGAATACCACCAAATTTCCTGGCTGGCTGAGGTGTTTTAAGTTCCAAACAACTGTTCTACACAGAATTGTACTGGTCTCAATAGCTGGTAACAATTACATAGTTGACAGTTGCCAGGAAAGCATCCAGATAGCTAGTACTTGATAAAAATGCTTAAGCTTGGCAGAGTGTGTATTTCTCTCCTATTCGCCCCAGTTTTCTCCACCCTGTCCTAATTTTATGTTATATTGTAAGGGATGGGAAGAAAAAAGTTCTGTTCTAGCTTGTGTTAAAATTGGTGAAAGATCTGCCATTTTTTTGTGCGGATTTTTTTTCCTTTCAGCAATTTTTAAGGAAGAGTGGTAAAGTGTTGATATTGGATGGAAAGCCTGTCTGTCCGTAGTTTGAATCCTGGAGCCTAGGGAGAAAGAACATGATTTTGACCCTGTCTCATTATCCTAGCTTTCTGCAAACAAAGTGATTAAGGAAAAAGTCAAGTATAAGTTTGAAGAGTGCCCAAAGGCCAGCTGGGCCTGCAGTCAACTGTCTTGTCAAGTGCAGCACAGCTATTTGGTACTGTCTCTTAGTGTGTCTGTCTCAGCCTTCGTTGGTTAGTCCTTGTTATGTTACCAGGTTTGTTTAGATTGAAGCGTACCACCCTTTCTTTGATTTAATATGTGAAGAGCTTTTTTCTTTCCCAACTCTCCTTGAAAAATGAGTTTTTCTGTCCAAAATAGTTTTGATCAGATTTGATTAATTGATTTCCTGGTTTTAAAACACTTTTTTATTCTTCTTCAAACTAATACCTTTGCAGGATCTCGGATATCTACAATTTATTTATATGGTTTAAAAAGTTATCTATTGCTTACTACGAATGCTTCAGATTCAGATGTCCCCTTAAATTAGGAGTAACTTCATACTCCCAAGGAGCTGTTTTTTGAAGTTTATTTTTTTTCCCGAGCTTTCAGTTTCTCAGCAAACTGCTCTCTTTCTGTTTTGTCATATATGGGCATTGAGCTCAAAGTTAACATTGAGCAGTACTTGGCAACTGTGTTAATTTTTATATCCGTAATCAGTTATCCTTATATTATTTACCTTTTATTGTCAATACGGTATCCAAATGTCATTTGCTTAACCTGCAAACTTTAGCCTGATTTGAGTCATTTGAAATGTCTGAGTGTTTATATTTTCATTATCAGGGAAAAAATCTTTATAGCTTTCATAGCACATTTTTTATTACTACTTTCGTTACTCTCTATAGAGGGTTAAAATGAGAAAAGAATGAGAATGCATTGATAATTGTTTTACAATTGAAGACTTCTCATTGTCTGAAATGCTTCAGTACTGAACTGCACATTCAATTTGGCACAGTTTCAGAATTGCTGTGATTTGGCACAGAATTCAGAATTTACATCTGAATATGTTTTGTTGCTGTAACTGGGCAAAGCCCTGTCTGATTACATGAAATGCGGAGACCTTTAATGCAGGCTAAATCACCACGGCTATTGGTGGGACTGGCTCTTCAGAATGAGTTCTGCCTGCCTTCAGCTGCTTCTGTAGTATCTCTAAGATTACAGTATACTCTAAACTTGGCAGAAAGTAACTTCAGAAACTTGTAATGGTTTTTCTGCTGTGAAGCAAGATCTGAAGCAGAACCTGGGCTTTGTATAAATCCAAGTTTTTGTTAAAAATATTTTCTGTGCTTTTGAAATGTCGATTGGTGGCAAATGTTAAAGCCAGGAGTAATGACTATAAATGATTTGTTACAGATTGGATTTTAGATTTTTCATAGCCAGTCAGATGCTGACTGTGACCCAGTGAAAACTTGGGAGACTCGCCTTAAAAGGCAAGACGCACACATTTTTAAAGTCTCTGTTCTTTCTGTAGAGAAGTGTTCAAATGTTGCTTGTTATGTTTTTAATCTGGCACACTGAATTCTGAGAAGGCATTATTTCTGAAGGTATGGAAACTTTGAAGAATCTGTAGTCAGCTAGCTGTTGACATGATGTTGGAGAAAGTAGTCTTAACCCCATGCCAGACTGGTAGAAGCAAAGGGGTTTTTTAAGTCTCTCATCCCTACTTTAACACATTGTGTGGCTGACACAGGCATTCTACTTGAGATAACTCTGCTGGCTTTCCTCCAAAGTCTGAGCATTAATTAATGCACTTGGGGATTCATGAAACACTCTTCATAATGATAGGCAATTGCTTTAAATCATTTGTAACACAAATGATTTACAACAGCCTCAGATTTTTAATAAGCCTTGGCACTAATTGGTGAATGTTAGCTCACTGTTTCTGTGTTCCCAGGCTCATAATCCAAGGAAGCTGATCGTTAACAGAACTTAAGAGGAAGAGATATAAATGCTTTAATACGTATTCTGGTAGTCTATTGATACCTTTAGCCATCACATCTTTGGACGCAGATGACTAAGTAAAATTTGGGTCTAATGTGTTGTAAAAATATATTATTTCTCCTTTATCTTTTGCAACAAATTGAGAGGAAAGGAGCTAGAAGTACTTGAGAGGTTAGTGACCAATTATTTAGGGATTACTTGACTTTTGGTATTACTTTTGAGATGAGTGTTCATTTCCTTTAGAATTTTGTAATGCCCTGGGGTAATGCAAAAGCTGAGCTGTGTTGCAGGCTTCATTGTAGTAGTGCTTGTAGTTGGCATCCTGCTGGATCACCATTGTAAAGAGATGCATGTGTGATTCAGGTGAAGTCTTTTAGATTCTGAAAAGTTAAAAACAAAACAAGAAGGCGATTTTGCTAACATTTTTAGCCAGCTGTTCTGATCTCTGAGATGTAAGATGTTTTCTACTAGTGGTTTAGGAGTTAAGCATCAGAAGTGGGTCAGCTGATACTTGTAGCTGGACTAGCATTCTCCTCTCCCAAGTCTGACATACCAGAATGAGATAACAGGACTGGAATTCTGGTATGTGTAACCGTGAAATAACTTGGAAGTGAACATGCAGTGTCATGGAACTGTCATTGACAATTACTGATTTCTTAACCTCAGATAATATATCTGAATTACAGTTGCCGAACTTTTGAAGCAAACTTAAGAGGAATGGCATATTGTGTTGTGGCCTCTCAGTTTTTTCCCATCCTTATAATTACTAGATACTGTGAAGGCTGCTAAGAGTGTTTTGGCCCAAAGAACGAAAAAGATTTCATGCTCCTATTTTAACATACTACACAGCTGGCAGCTTACTGGCCATTCTGCTAAGGCAGCACTGTGTACCCTTCTGTCAAAGCCTGAATGGTAATTTGGAGAATCTAAGGTTTGTGGCCAAGCAATATGAGATACTCTTCAATAGTCACATATCTTCTTCAGAGAACACCAAGCATTATACATTGTCACCTGCATCTACAGGTTGATTAATAGTAGCCTTTTTGTTTGGGCTTCTCTGGGCTTGTTAAAGATCATGCTAGTGTTGTTTTCAATTGTGCCTGTGAAGTTCCTCAGTTACCAGATGTAGATCAAGCTTTGACAGCTTGCCCAACTTATGCTGATTTCTTTTAACACAGATACATTCTGAAAACAAAGTATTTTGTTGCAGTAATGGAGCTACCACCAGTCTTTTGGAAAGTGTAACTGGTGGTTTCTTTAATGCATTTTTTAACGTTAACATCGGTATGAGTTACGTCAGTGCTTTGTACTAGTGCTTTGCTGCAGAGCACCAGGTTATTCAGTGCGTCAAGGAGGGTATCACCACAGACTAATGCTAATGGTAAGAAAATGATCACTTCAGATGTCAAGTTCTATAGTAAGGATGCTTTATAAGGGGAGTGTAGGGTAGTTACTGCTGTTTACATAGAAGAGGGCTGTTAAGAGTTCGTGTTCTTTGATAAATCAGTTAATAGAAGGAAAAGTTTGCTTTTTTTCTATGCAGTAGTTTGTTGTTGGTCCATCATGCTCTTCTTTCTGCCTCTGCCTGAACCCAAACCCCCTCACAGCCTGACAGAAATGTTCGCTTACGCAGCTAGCCCTGCTTCAGTTTGTACTACATCCTTCTCCAGTGTTCGGCTGCGACATCAGAAGTCGATGTCCATGTCAGCCTCTGTGCACACGAAGATGATGTTGCCTCCAATAGACAATGGCGCAGATAACTTCAGGCCTATGTAAGAACCTGAAATCATTGTGAAACTAACTTATACCCACTGCTTCTTAACTTTGTGCTGTGGAATTTTAGTCCTAGATTGTTCTAGTACATATTGCCCACAAGATGTGTGTTTCCTCATTTTTTTAGTATTGTTTACATTTGTCTTGTGGTGTGTCAGGCTGTCTGTGACATAATCCTGCAGTAATGAACCTTAATTTTTTCCCTAGTATTAGGAGTATTGGACATTCTCTATTGTCAAAGTTTGTGGGAGACTTTAACCATGTATCCTGAAGGACTTCACTACTTGGAGCAGTTCGCTTGTAGAGAATTTTGTGTAGGATACTTTTGAATTAGCAAGATTTTCAAAGATGGATACATAGAATGTGGAGGGAGAGACACTAAAGTTTACCTATTACTTCTCTTTCCTGGGAGGAAACTTTACTCGTCTATTCTTTTATCAGTCTTCTCAGTAAAACATGGTATACCTAGTTTATCTGGTCTTTTCCAGGATAGTCCTGTTTCATTTTTCTGCATATGTAGGTTTCTGTTTCGGCAGCCTTTTAATCCTAACTTCTTACAAGTTTTGATTCCATACAGTGCTGTAATGTTGATATTTCCAACCCTGGCCTATATAAAAGTGTCTGCTTATGCTTTACTGTAGAATGTAGTGTTTTGTGTTTCCTGCAGAACCGTAGTGCTTCAGTAAAGAAGTTCTAGCTTGTTTGTTTGTTTTTTGCTCTAGCACTATTCCCGATCAGAGAACTCCTGTTGCTTCAACTCACAGCATTAGCAGCGCGACCACACCTGATCGTATCCGTTTCCCCAGAGGAACGGCTAGTCGGAGCACGTTCCACGGCCAGCTCAGAGAGCGACGTACTGCTACCTACAACGGGCCGCCAGCCTCCCCCAGTCTGTCCCATGAAGCAACACCGCTCTCACAGACTCGAACCAGGGGTTCCACTAATCTATTTAGTAAACTAACTTCAAAACTAACAAGAAGGTAAGCCTCTTACAATGGTAATATAACATTTTCTTTTTATTGGCTAGTAGAAATACCTGGTAGTTCATTGCTTAGGTGGTTTTGCCCACATTTATGGGTTAATTTCTGCAACTTAAAATGCACTGGCATATGATTTTCTCGTAGTTCATTTTGGTTATAGAAGCCATTTGATTTTAGCAGTTGAATCAAACGGGATAAAAAGTGAGGCAGTTTGGTCTGTGCTGTTTCTTCTGTGTTCTTCATCCTCATGTCTGAGATAGAAATGCTGCAGAGCTGAAACATTTCAGCTCAGTTCAAAAGCTGCTCGCTCTGACTGCATGGTCTATCAGTAGATGGCAAAAACTGGGATCCCAGTCTTGATATTTAATGTAGTGTTAGAGGCTCAGGTTATGTTTCCCAGTCATGGAGGCTATCAGTGTTTCCAGAATAATCTTGCTGGCAGCACATGAGTAGAAGTACCACAAGTGAAAGGGCAGGGGCAGGAGGAAAAAAAGCTTCTTTTGGCAGTAGTGCTAGTATATAGGTCATATTAAAATAACAGCAGTACTGTGGTTTCTGTTTACACAAGGAGTCTAGTCAAACCATGATAAACTTCTGTTTTGACCTTTATTTCATGTGTAGATTCTGGTTTTGGTGTGAAGATGCGTTGGTCTAGCCAAAGCCTAGCAAAGCAGGTGTTGTTCCTGCACAAACGGTTTTTATTCTAATTGGACTTCTAGTTTCAAATCCATGTATGATTTAAATCAGTTTCTACAAACCCTAAAATTGAAAACCACCTTTTTTTCCTTCTGTATTTAAAACCTGTCAGTTTACATACCGCATACTTCAGACCACTCTGATATGCACAACTTGTGTTTGCAGAAGAGAGGATTTGTTTATCTTTGCCTTAAGGTAATCCCCATGCTTTTGTACCCTTTTCATAATGTGAGACTTTTTGGAATATATCATTCTGATCTTGGCCTGAGTGCTTTTGTTTTGGGCTTATAGGAGAGCAGCACCAAGCCATTTACTGTCTCTTCTGTGACTAGACCTTCCTCCCTCTCTGCATCCTCTTCATAGCCTCCCACTCCTACAAATTATTGCTAAGTCAGACTCCAGTTTTTCACAACTGACAGATTTCAATTTAGTGTGAAATGTAGAAGTTTCTTTTCTGTGACAAAAACAAATGTGACAACCTGGCCTTTAAATGTTTTGCCCTGCTCAGCGCTCTGCCACCTAACACTTCTCTGGGAAATACTGTGCTGTATGAAAGTTGTCTTTTTTTTATTCTTCTTTTTCAGTTGAGAGAGAGAAAAGATAAATTTGCCTTTTTTTTTTTTAAGAATTAAATAATCTGCTTTTTGTCAAGTGAAGTCTTAATCAGACACATCCTTTTGGCACATCTTTCTTTCTGTACTTTTGTTTGTAATAGCCTTAGTTAGTTTTCCATTTGATGTTCCAAGTGTGAACACTTGAACTGTGAATTTGCAAGCTTTTCACTCAGTTGTTTAGGCAGCATTCAAACTTCTGTCATGACCTCAGAGTTTCAACTTGTGCAGTGCAGCGTGGTTTTCTTGAAGTTTTTCCCCACTGTTTTTGACAATAGTTAAATTCCATCTGGACTTGATTAAATAACACGCAGTTGTAACGCAATAGCACTGTTACAGAGGGTTAAGTTTGTACTTGGAGGACCTCTTACAGTTGAGGCTGTTACATTAGCTCCTGTACAAACTACTAAGGAGGAAGAGAGTGGTTCTGTTTCTTCTCTTTAAATAAATGAAAAAATAATAAATTTTTAAAACCCTTAAAACTTGTTAATTCTAGCATTCTCTATAGGGAATCCTTTTGATTATGAACTATGTATGCTCTGGTGTAGGCAATTGGTGCGGCTTCTGCCCCTGAATTAACTAAATATTGAAGGCAGTTTTTGGCACGACGTGGCAGATGTAATGTTATGAAGGAAGGAAGAAGCCTCACTCTGAAGATAATCAGATTATAGTGGAGTTTACTGATTTTTGCTTTCTATTTGAAATACATGAAGAAAATCTAAACGTATTTTTACATGACCTTGCAGATTGAGTTTTAAAGTGTTTTGACACCAGTATGTATTTTAATCCATAATAACTACTGGTAGCACATTTCCCAGAAAAAAATAAGTTTGGAAGTAGCAATGGTAAGAGTTTCATTCTTCAGACCCTAAATAGTCTGCCTAATCTCAGAATGTATTGAAGTGTAATTTCATTGTGCATTTTAAATGAGATCGTCTTGCATGATTCGCTCTAAATGGCTTTTTCAATTTATTTTGTACAAACTTTTTGTTAATTATTATTTTGGCTTAATTTCTTTTAGAAACATGTCATTCAGGTTTATCAAAAGGTAGGATTTATTTATATTTAAAAAAAAGTGGCTCCTGCAATTAACAACAGATTTGGCTTTCTAGCCTTGGTTTTCTGAAAACTAAACTTTCTGCTGAGAACTAAATTCTTTCTTTCTTGAGAGGAAAGCATAGAATAAATCCATTAACTCATGACGATACTTAAGAATCTGTGGCACCTGTATAACAAGATGCTAAGCATGCCTTGTGAATTCTTCTTTCTTTGATAGAGTTGGTAGTACCCAAGTAATTCTGTTCTCTGTACTAATATACTTAGCATGCTTATGTTTGAAGAATGAGGTGTTTAATAACAATGATGAAATATAAACAAAACATAAGGTTACAAGCAAATAAAGGTAAGTGCTAAATTTACGTTCGCTCTTTATGATATTTTATTTTAAAAAATCAGTTTAAAGTCTTGTTCTGCTGATACAGTGGGAAGCAAACTGAACACAGTTGTGAATCCGGCAGTTTTGTGTGGAACATTGAAGACGCAATGGCTGTGCATTTTATTTTAAAATGGGGTGCATTTGCTGAAGTGAATTGCAGCTGAAGTGCAAATGGAGCACTTCAGTTATAAACAAGAAGTATAATATCTATGCAAATTTCTTTACAAAAAGGAAAAGCTCAGAATTCTGATTCATGTTTCAAGCCCCAAGGATTGAGTTTAGTTTTACAATTCGGGAATGAATCAAGCTGCTCTGTATCTTGTTAATCCATTATGACTCATGAAAGCTGGTTATACAATTCTGATCCACTGGTAGATTTTTCCAGTAGAATTTTGTAATACTCTCGTTATATCTTGGAGCTTCTTACACGGGGTGGTACTTTCAATTTCCAGCTACTAATCAAAAATAGGGACATGGGCCAAAACTCAGACATCTGTTTTAGCTTTCAAAACGCAAGGCTATGCGTGTGACTGTCACTTGAAGTTTGTCAGACCATTTCAAGGAAATACTTAGATTAGGAAGACCCAAGATATGTAAATTGATGCCTAAATTTGAGTTTATTATGTACAGTCTGAGTATAAATGTGCCCTACCCGATTGAATGAGTAAATTCATGCCATGGTAGTAATCATCAGAGCTCTTCCAAACATTACTGTGCATAGAACTGGTGTTGGTTGGGTTGGCTGTTGGTGTCATAACTGACCTGAGAAAAAGGAACACGCACCAACGGTTGCTTAAGGAAGGAAACCATCCAACGCAACATAGAGGAAGCTGAGCAGCAGCAGTAGTTTTAACCCACTGTGCATCATGAGCTGTGGGGTGTGTACCACTTTGTAAGAGGGAGCTTTTGAGTCTGTAGTCACAGTGCTTTTAAAACAAAGGATTATGATCTTTGCAACTTCCACAAGTGGATGCACACGAGTTGGTTATGCTGCTGCTCTGAAGAACGATGGAAAATACTAATATGAGTACAGTTTTAAACTAGAAGGTTACTGTTCAAATTTGAGATGACTTAAGGTAATTTTTTAATCATTGTTTTTAATTTTCCTTTGATTTGGGGCTGGGAATCTTAGCCTGTTGTGGAAATAGCTGCTACAGCTTTTGAGTAAGGGATTTGCGAAGTCTTACACCACCTACACAGAACCAGAGTGTGCTTTTTAGATTGTTTTAAGTGTGTGTGGTGTCCCTGCATACCCGATCTGCATGTAGGTACAGAATTAAATTGGAAATGTTGGGGGGGGGAAATGGCGATTTCTTCTTGCTTTTATAGAATCTTACCTAAACTCACTGTGTTTGATAGCGGAAGAATTACTGCAACCCAGTAGCACATATTTATAGTACTGCAACATCATTGTAGGGAGCTGAACAAAAGTAGATAATCAGTCACTCCTTAAACTACTGAATTCTATTGTACTTGCTACACAGAGCTATATGTATCTCTCTTGCACCATGCACTATTCTTGCCAATCTGCATATTGTGGAAGTCTAACTTTTTTTCTGACAGGTAAAACCACTTTGTGTTCAGGATTTTATTGCAGCATCTTTTCTCCATATCCATAAATTGATCTTGGTTTACTGTCTTGCACTTTTTGCTGGTTTTCTGTATTTTTTTAATACAGTTTTCTTTGCATTTATTTGGATTTTTAACACAGAGTGTACAAAGATGTAAAGAACCGAAAGCACAGCATAACTCAGGACAGATGTATGGAAACATTCTTATTTTTGAAAGCCCTTCACAAGCCATAAAGGAGATAGTGTATAGGCATTGCATGACAAATGAGAACATAACTTTCCTATATATTTGTTCCATTCTCAAGACCAATGAGCATCTTGGTCCATAAAATTAATTTATGTAAAAACACAAGCAAAACCAGGAAACTTAGAGCATGAAGTAGCAATTTGTGGTTCACACAGAAGTGAAGATTGTATTAGCAGCGAGGAGGCCTCAGGGCTGCATCTGACTTGCAGACCCACCAAAACGATGCTGGCAGTACAGTAAGTGACTGTTCCCAGAGCAGCAGTGCTGGGCTGTAGAACTGCGGGGCCGTAACAGTGTCCTTCATGAAGGAAGGAGCATCTAGAGAGACTGGCACAGCTCACCAAAGCTTGGCACGATGGCTCGTGTTTGAGGGAGTGTGTCACTGAACGCAGTTCCTCCTGCTAAATGAATGGAATACTGATGCATGGAAAGACTGAACAAACGAAGGATTTTCCGGGAGGCTTATATGAAAGAGTGTTTATTATTTCCAAGTGGCAGGTATTGTAAATAATGACCTTTCTTAGATTTAGAGTACTGCTGTTTAGAATCTGAGTGCTTTGGCTTAATTTCAACCTAAAAAGAGTCTAAGGACATCATTAAGGTTTTTTCCTCCCAGACTTCTCTGGACAGATTCCAGTAAAGACTATTCATTGCTGGGGACACTGGTTATGTTCCCATTGTCTACAACCTTTGGCAAGTTAAAAAAAAGCAAACAACCAACCCACAAAAACCCAAAAATCCATAAATGCTTGCAGCTCTTAACAAAGCTGTTGTCTTCCACTTTGTAGGAACACAGTAGTCTTTAAAGTTCAAGTACTCTCAATTTTTCAGTTGAGCAGCATCTTCAAACTTCTTGCTTGCTTTGCCCAGTGAAACAAGCCTTTCCCAGGTCATCTGAAAAGTGTAGATTTGGTTGGTTGGTTCATGTGATGGTTTTTCCTTTCCTGCCGGCTCCCTTCTTAGTCCTACTGAGTTGTCATAAAGAGCGAGTTCATGAACTGTATATGCAGGCCTTAAAAAAAAAAAAAATCCTTTTTCTTCTCCTATATCCACTATAGATAAGGAGCACAAAATCTCATTAAAGTAAGCACCATTAAAAAGCCACTTTGAAGCACTAGAATCAGTTGAGGACTTGTCAGTTGTTTTCTTCTCATTATCTTCCTTATCTTTTGTTTGTGACAACTGTTCATTAGTCAATGGCGAATGTTTCTTAGCAGAGCCCCTGTTGTACCGCATGCTGTGCAGTACCTCAGAGAGCAGGGTTCTGATCAGGTGCTGTTGTGACGAGCAGCTCATAGCTGAGTGAACCACTTTAACTGGATTTCTATTGCGATAGCAGGGTGACTTTGGAAAAAGGAGCAGGCTCCATGGCTGATACAGCGAGTGCTCCCCGCAGCACTAGCACAGCAGCTCTTCCCTGGTGACAGGGACTGCACAGAGTCCGGTAATGAGCCAGTTCCCTCCCCGTAACCCTCTAAAGGAGGGAAAGGAGGAGATTAAGCCTTGTAACACCCCACACACCCTGATACAAATACCACTGCGCAACAAAAAATAAGCTTAACTGTCTTACATTGAGATCCCTAGACACCTGTCAGCCAAACTGCTTTAATCATTTACGTTAAGTGAAGCCATGTACTAGCTTAGAATAGTCTTGATAAGAGCCTTATGAAGGCTCTTTTATCTAAAGATGTCAAACTGCAATAATGGGAAGGTAGAGGAAGGTGATTTTCCCCTTAATTCTGCTTGATACTGAGCTTCTAAAAAGTGGTAGTGATCAGCAACGTAGCTTTAAGCGATGAAAGAAGACAGAAAGTTTAAGCTTACCCTTGGATGTGGAAGATGCGTCAATGTGGGAGTTAATAATACAATGGAGTTACCAGAGCTTGAGAAATCTTGGATTTACCTCTAAACTTTTGTGAAGATGTGTATGCATCTTCTTCTTTTGCATTGGGTATTTGGTATTGTTTAAACACCTGATACCTCAGATGTGATGTGCATGCAAACACACAGCCTGACCAGACTTGTCTGTGAATAGGATTTTTTTTTTCATATATATATATTGGATTCCCAGATAAAACTTTTAAATATCATTAGCCTAAAAATAATTGGGAGTTATTTATCTTTTTAGGAGGTACTTACACTAAATAATACAATAACTTCAGTATGCTTTGTAACTTCAGTTTCATGTTTTCTGCTTTTAGAGGTTCAAATTTATTTGGTGAGTTTTGCAGTATTAATATATATATGCATTGTAAAAATCGCGCTCTTTAAAAACTGTAGCTTATAGACTCCCATTCGGTTTGACAATATGTTATATTCTGAGTTTGGTCTAATCTGCAAAGTTCTTTACATCTTCATTGCTTTGTATTTTAACACACCTTTGGTATGATTGCAGTATCTTTTAGCAGCTACTCAGATATTGTATATTGTAGTGTAAGATTTGTCTTCTCTTTCCCACTTCCTTTTGCTTCTGCATTCTTTTCAATGAGGCTCCCAACTGAGTATGAGAGGAACGGGAGATTTGAGGGCTCAAGGTGAGGGTATAATTTTTGTTAAAAATGTTACTTAGTTGAGTTTGAACCTTTCTCCCCTTGATTATGTGGCATAGTGGCTTCAGGCAGCAGCTTTCGTTTTGTGTAAGGCTGTGAAACTAAACAAAGGAGCATTTCTGTCTGCAAACCAGCTATTAAAGCACTGATTGATGTGGTTCTAAACTCTCATCTTCCCTGTTGCCTTTTCCCTTGTGTGTTTTGGGTTTTTTTTTGCTTTGTAGTCATAATTTGCTGTTGTCTTGTAGATGTGTAGGTAAGTGGCCTCTAGTGAGGCTGCAAACAGTGTGAGATGAACTACTGAAGAGTGATAGTTCTCACCTCCAATATCACAGATAGTTAAACAATATTTTTCACCTTACATTTTTTCCAAAATCTACATATCAAAAAAATACTAGAAATGATCAAACTTGTGCTGGTTCTGCCAACTGTTTTCAACTAGAATAAGCATTAAAAAAAAAACTAGCACTGAAAAAAAGTTGGTGTTCCCCTGTCCCCTTACAGCCTTATTAAATTAAAACCTTAAAGTTAAAACAAAGTACTCTTTAATTTGCTTGCTGAATTTTATAACATCTGGCAAATCACATAGCTGGATTTGACAGCATGATCCTATGACTCTCGCAGTTACTGGAAGTCTTTCTAATGGAAGGTAAAATTATGGAATAGGTTATCTTTGAGAAATATTTATTTAGTTTTGACCTTGCTAGCACTTTTCAACTTTTTCATAATTGACTGCTTAGTGGTGGTAGAAGAAAAACATTGTGTAACCAGAAATTCATTGCCAGCTGTTTTAAAGAGCAGCTTAACTTAATATTGTAAATTGGACTTTGAAGCTCAACGTGAGACCTAAACTGCAAGGTTTGGGGTCACTTAGGTATTTTCAGAAAATATTTAAGCATGGCAGTCAACATATATTTTAAGTCTTTTGTGCTGAGGACACAGCAGAGGCGTGCAAATATTCATAAAGAAATCCAAATGTAGTTCCTTATTCTTCAGCTGCATAACCACTGATTTTAATTGAAGTAGGAGAACCATTGCAGACAAGAAATTTCTGGAATGTTTCTTTTCTTTGTCCAGTATAACTTTATTGGTCCTTAATAAAGAAAAAGCTTTTCCTTTGGTAAAAAATAAAAAATGCAGCCTCAGTATTTTGTGCCTTATCTCTTAAGACTGTGACGGTAATAGTAACCCTCCTAGTCATCGTCTTTACTAACAACATTGTTAGTAAAGGTGTCTAATAGTGACTTCCAGCTCTGCTTCCTGCATTTCAGCCTCAAAGGCACTTACCTGCATAGCTTGTAGCAGCAAAAGATTTCATTGCTTTACGTCTGTCAGCTGCTAGTATTAAACAAATTACTGACCAACGTGGAGATGAAGTATTTCTTCCCTGTTGAAGGTAACCCCAGTAGTCTGTAATGTGGTGGGTCTCTAATGATCATCTCAAACACCTACCAGTGCAGGAAGGTCATAGTGAAACCAAACTAGCCCAGAACTGAGTGACACATGCTGGCCCTGCGGCAGTAGGTGGGTAAGCTCCTGGCGAGATCCACCAGTCCTGCTGTCCTTCCTCCTGCTTGTGAGTAACTATTGGGCCCGCTCCATGGGCCCTCCCAGTGCTTGGTCGCCAACCTCCTGCACAGGAGGAGGTGGGAGAGGAACCCACGGAGTCTTTCTGCATGGGCTCTTTGTGTATGAGTGGGCACCTCCCATGGGCTAGCACTCCCATGACCTGGACTGAGCACCCTTTTGTGACAAGTCGCCACTATTTCAGTGTTCCAGAAACTTCTGGAGCTAGTGTTTCAGCTGTCCACGTGGCCTGAGAATAGGAGTTTGAGCAGAACCTGCCTTAAAATAGTTTTAGGTGATGCATGTAGTTCTACCTCCGCAAGATCGTTTCCCTCATGCTCCTGACTCCAGTGACTTCCAGTTGTCACCCATTGTACCATACCTTTGTTTCAGCCCCGGCAGCTGATGCTTTACCTTGACTGTTTGTACAGCAGCTAGGAAGGTGGGGCATTGCTCACAGCCAGGGCCTCTAGATGCTGCCTCTAGCACCAGTAGTGTGTGTTGAGTGTTAGTTTGCTTCACTAACATGAAACATGGAGAAGGTAGCTGGCCCTGCTAACTAATAAATTCCTGTCTTTCAGCCGCAATGTAGCTGTGGATCAGAAGGACGAGAACAAGGAAGCGAAGCCTCGGTCGCTGCGTTTTACCTGGAGCATGAAAACCACCAGTTCCATGGATCCTAATGACATGATGAGGGAAATACGAAAGGTCCTGGATGCCAATAATTGTGACTATGAACAAAGAGAGCGTTTCTTGCTTTTCTGTGTCCATGGAGATGGGCACGCGGAAAACCTTGTACAGTGGGAGATGGAGGTGTGTAAACTGCCAAGACTGTCCCTGAATGGAGTTCGCTTTAAGCGGATATCGGGAACATCCATAGCTTTTAAAAACATTGCTTCCAAAATTGCCAATGAGTTAAAGCTGTAACAAGAAAAATAGTTAAGTTGTAAATTAGTTAGCAATTTCAAGTGTTTTTGAGAATTCCAATGGAAATGTATAGAATAACATTTAGGCAATAACTTCTGCATCCTTCTGAATAGTGATATTAAAAAAAAAAAAGCTGCTGAGCTGGGAGGGAGAGTTGGACTTTTTTATAAGTGCACTACAGCATTAAAGTTGCCTACTATGTAAAATATTACCCCTTCTGCTTTATTTCCATTGCTCCTAAGTCTTTGACAACAAATTGAAACACAGAATATATTCATTTAAATATGCCTCCTGTTTGTGTGGACGTGTGAATGTACAGTATGTGTGTATAATATATAAAGTATTATATGTAAACAGTTCATTTACAACATCAAGCTGTACCAGTACCTCTTTTTGGGCTAATTTTGGTGCTAAAAATTTAAATGGCCAAGGAGGAAACACTTGAGTTAGTATTTAAAATAACTGAAGCGATAACCAGTAAATGCAGGTTTACAGTTCACTGCTGTGTTAAGGAAAAAAAAAAAGTGTGTGAAGGGTTTGGATTTACGGTTGTGAACATTATTAGTCCTGTTTTCTAAGTAGATCTCATGAGATTATTAAAAATTCACTTCTACTGAGTAAGTCTTGCATTATATTTTGCCCACCTATTTATTATTTAAATCTGAACCAAATTTTTAAAATGTAGTTGACTTGTGCATTAAAATTTGGGTAAATGCTTCCATTCTTCTGCTAAACTACTAAAACTGTATCTTTGTTCTTTTGGCTCATGAGCGTTGATTGCAGCCAAGAACACTTTTCTGTTGTTCCTCCGTTCCTGTTCCTCTTCAGAACGAGGGAGTCTGAAAGGGTGTGCTAAGTGCTGACTAGCCACTTCTTCTTTCAGACCAAGTTCTCCCTGTTAATACTAGGTCAGACTGATACAAAGCACAAAAGGACTCTCAAATAACGACTGTTTGATACAAGTCGCCACATCTGAGTCGGTGCCGTTCTGAGGTAGTGCTGCACTTGCGGCAGTTCTGGGCACGCACAGTATTGAAGCCCAGTAGTGGGCGTCAGATTGGCTCCTGATCGCCTCTGTTGTAGTGTCCAACTTGCTAAACTACAGACATAGGCAGTAGCAGTTAAAACTTTTCCTTGCAGCTCTCTTCCAGCGTGCTTCCCCTTGGCTCTGGTTGTGTTGCTTTTGATGGCTTTGTGCCAGTTGTGTCTCTAGCTCCTGCTGCTGAGGGAGTCCACTGTCACTCTTTTAACGTGCAGTGAGGAAACCTGCCTGTGATGAACTCTCTGATGGCCAACTAGCGTTCCGTAGGATGCTACTCTGGGATGGTCCCCACTTTTTAACCATCGCTATGGTGAGCTGGGTTTCATTTTGCAAACTAGAATGAGAGATTTCTTCATGCATTGTCTCCTGCTGATACTCAGTTTATTTCATCGAGGACTTCTATACATAATACCCTCCATTATCTACTTTTTATATTAATGTTTTATGGTTATATTTCAGCAAAGCACTTAAGCATGTACTTAAGGTGTGCTTTAAACTGGAGCCTAAATTTGCATTTGAAATTTGCAGCGAGCTAATAGTTATTCATAGTACACAGTTCAGATTTGACCCGAGGTGAAAATGCAAAATCCTTATATTCTGCAAGTTAGTTCTTGTGATCTGTAGTCTGTGAAGGCAGCAGACTCTTCCCCTTTCTTTCCCCCTAAGCATTGATATTGATTATGCTAGTTTAAAGGCTAATCACAGTTGTTAAATGTAGTAAATATTCCTGAATTTGCATTTTATTCTCTGTATATTCTGTATCATGCCATGGCTTGAAAACTCCAGGTGCTACCGGAGTTGAGTTGGCTTTCAGTGCTCTGCGTGTGCCTGTGCTGCTCAGTATGGTTTTTTTCCATGGAAATTCCATTTTGTAATAGCAATAAGACATTTCAGGGCAGTCATTGTACTTTCTCAGGTGAATGGTCACCTGTCCTCCCACTTCCTACATTTTAAGCACTCCTCCAAATGTATTTTTTTTGACCCGGCAGTGCACTTTGTTGTCTGAACTGAAAAAGTGTTCTGATAAATGATGTAAATCTGTATTCAATGGAAGTTCCAAAAGGTTTCATATTAAATGTTTTCTGAAATACTCTCTTCCTACTTCACCTGTTAAGTATGTAATTGTTTCTAAAAAGTGCACCAGTATCATACTTTGGATATTTAGAGTTTGTACTTCAGCATTTTTCTTAAAGTGTTCTCAAAAGATTCTTTCAGAGTAAGTCTTCATTTGAAGCATTAAAAAAGAATCTTTACTATAATCGGAAACAGATTTTTAACAGCTTCATTCCCAAATGCCTTGTGAAATTACCAAGTTGCAAGAATATGCCCTTGTTTCTTTAGCATACTGTGTGCTTGCTGTTCAAGCCTCTAGGAACTGCCTGGAAAGGAAAGCTGCTTTCTTTCGATCTCCAGATCAGTGATGAACTTCTTCTCAAACACAGGCCTTTTACTTGTTCATAATCCTTGGGGATCTGTGTGTAGGTTTATCAGCACTGCTGCTGATACGACTCTGCAGAATTACAACTGTTTTTTCTCTCTGTAAGAAACAAGTTTTTAAAACAATTGGAGGTAGCAGCAAGCCCAGGTATTTTGAGATGCGTGTGTAGCAACCGAGCAGTGGTTTTGTGTAGTAGTGTGACTGGTGTCCTGGAATGTGTCGTCCGAATGGTGTGTTGGGGTTGTGTATAGTGGGCTTGTGACCAAAGGTTTGCATCGTCAAAACCTATGTCATCCAGCTCTGGAGATGTCTTTTGGTTGTTGCCTCTTGCAGAGAAAAATGTCTTAAGAGTTTGGGTTGCAGGTGGTTGAGTGCTTTAAATAAAAGTGTTTAAAGATACAGACATTAAAAAAAAAAAATCTGAACACAGAGCCAGGAACAAACTAGTTCAGATAAACTTTCTCATGCAAACCTTCCCTGTGCTTAGGCTTTCTAAAACACTTGAGTCTGTTTGACCTCTAGAAGGTCTCCGGTCCTCAACCACGTTGAGAAGAGGTAGCGTGGTAGGTTAGAGGAACAGCTAGTCCTGCTGGTCTAAGTGTTTTGTTTACTACTTTTAAAGGTCCAATCTTTGTGGGTTCAAAGATTTTTAGTATGGATTTGGGCAAGGTTCACCTTTTTCTCTTGTTCTACAGTAAAACTTCAACGTCAAATGTAGTGAGATACTGTATCCCAATGTTTTTAATTGCAGCATTTTTTGTCAAGATAAATTAGATTATTTAAAATAAAAGTCTGAAATCAGTATCCATGTGTTTATCTTAAAGAAATGAAGTCAGAGGTTCAGGACTTCTAGTTGTATGTAAATATTGTAGCAGATCTGGAATTTAAATGGATCTCTCCGATTCATTTAAAAGCTCAGCTATATATGGTCTGTTGGGATAATGTGTAGAGGCTTTTAATCAGTCTTTCCCACAGCTGCTGTGTCATACACCCTGTTGAGGATTGCAATTTAATTAGGACGGCAGCCAGCCCAGAGAAGCATTTTCTCCATTAAGCCCTGTCTGGAGCAGCTGTGCATACATGGCTGCTTCCAGTTAAAGCCCCATTGGTGGTGCTGGTTTCGGTCCCTGCAGGGCTCGGGCAGAGACTGCCTGTGAACTCAGGTCATTCTCTGTTTCAGAGGTGGGGTGGTTGGGTATTCCTTGCTGTGCAGTCTGTGATCAGCTATCCAAGACTTGGGTCTTTTTTTAATAATCTTAAAGAGTTAAATATTGAGAAAATCTCAGTAGGAGATGGTATTTCTGCTACTTGGAGAGTCACGGTAATGTAAAATTGTTGATTTCCAATTCACATTGCAGATGTTTAGGAAATACTAAATACAGTTTTGGAAAGCTGCTCCCACTGTAGATTAACATTTAATTTTAAATACGTATATTTGCAATTTCCTGTATTTCCAACTGTCAATACAATATCATTTTGATAAGTTTTCCTAGAAAAGCCCTGGAGCTTTCCTGTAAAGATGGGCCCGTGTTTATTACAAATGACTGGTGCTGCCAGTTAACCCCTCGATCTGACATTCTGATGAAATGTGATTGTGAAAATTCCACCTTTAACTGGAATTTTTCCTTCTAGTAGCAGTGAATTGTTTCATTGATTTCACCACTGGCCGTTACTCCATCACTTCAGAGGAGGGACTGTTGTCCAGCAGGAAGGGGTATAAGCTTTGCATAAAAGCTCAACCTAGTAAAATTAATAAGAATTTTTGTGAAGTTACACTTTATACCAAACGTAGTGTCCTGCGTTAAGTGGCAGTAAACGCTTAGAGAAATCCAAGAAACTCAAGGCAGAGTAAATGTTCTCCGTGTATGTATGTTCCTTACTTCTGACAAACTTAAGAGCAGAAAAAAATTAACCTTTAAACTTACTCTAACTTGATGGTGTTCATGACCTTTTTCTGCTGGTCTCTTCTTAACGTACTACCAGGTACTGCCTCCAAGCAAGGGGGCTGGATAAAATGAGAAAAACCATAGAGGAGCAGTCTCTTCACCCAGTGCTTCTGAGGTTGAAACTATGGTATTTGAAGGAAAAGAATTTGAAAGACCCTTAACTGGTCTTTTTTAACCTGAGAATATTTTAACATTGGTACAAACAGTGGGCTCTTGTTCCAGCAATAACTGGAAACAGAAGCTATGTCCATACCAACACCATGGGTCCTGTAAGTATCTGCGCACAGAAGCCATGTCCAGAGCGTTAACTGCCAAGTGGGACTTCATCTTCACCTACAAGTGCTATTAACACCTTGTAGTGGTTGTGACTTAGCAGGTGAGGTATTTATTGCAGGAAAAACAAATGTTTTTTGCTTACATGTGTTGAGCACTTGGAACCGTGTATTCTAAGACTCAGATGTAAAATTCATGCTGAGTGGCCATGGTTATGGTTGCTGTGGGAACCACAGCATTGAATTTCAAGGCATAGAAATGCTGCAGTTCTCATGCCATTAATACCCTTGTGTTATCATTTAACAATTTCCTTCTGACATCAAGACATAAAACCAGAATATTTGTAGAGTTCATGTTTCCTTGCAGTTGCTGATCACGCTGAATGTATTAGGTGAATAAAATGAGATAAATATCTCACCATGAAAATAATTCTGTTAGAACATACGGGGATGCAAAATCAGAAAGCAAAATGTTACTGGTGTTAATCACACAGTTTTCAATCATTTGCTTGTAGAGGTAAAGTCCTGTTGGCTTGGAGGTGCCTCTTACCAAGACCTCAGCTCAGCCTGAGCGCTGTAACCAACTGCAAACAGCAAAGTTCTTCCAAGCACGGAATTATTCCCCACCCCCAGTTTACCCAGCCAAAAGGCATGAAATGCAGTGCTTTCACACTTGCTTCCACAGAGATGGGAAAAACACCAGCCTGGTAGGAGCTCAGAGACACTTGAGCACATGTGTTAATGTGGCTGCTGAAAAGCTGGAGGCTACCCCTCAGAGTCGGATGGATGGATGGATGGATGGATGGATGGATGGATGGATGAGTCCCGCAAGGAAAGGCAAGATACAGAGGGACGTTGCAGTGTCTGCAGTGGCCACAGTATGTCTCTCAAGTGCAGAAGCACGGCTCGGGTTGGCGTTCATCTGGAATACTTTTAGAAAAGAGCTCCAAGGATCACTTGCTCCATGCAGAGCAGCGATTTCAGGTTACCGCTGTTATCATCTGCTCGGACAATTTTGATTTATTGTTAAAAGCATTAGAGAGAACAATGCACCACAAGATATTGACGGAAGTTGGGTATTTCTCAGATTGTAAAATACCCTTAATGCTACATATAATTTTCCCTTCTTATTTTATTGCTTTCGTAGCTGAAAATGGTCTTTCAATTTGCCATGGAAAACCTGTAGGGCTGTAAAACCCTTTTCAACTCCTTTATCAAGTCTTGTTCCATCTCCTTTCCTAGAAAATGTCCATATTGGGCAGCAGGCTTTTTTGCTGAGAAGGGTAAAAGGAATATTGAATATTTAAATTCATTTCCAGCTTTTTAAAGAGTAAAAGACTTTGTTTTCCTGTTCAGAAATTTAATTACTGAAGATATTCTGCTGATCATTCTCTAGTAATCAGTCTAATCAAGGCTGTAAATTGCAGCCAGGCTTTTCTAAAATAATCTGGGATCACTTGCCATTTATATTTCACTATATTAAGTAACGCCAAAGCTTTATGCCTGGCATTTTCCATGCCTGCAGTCTGTTTTAATCTTCAAGCAAATCTTGTCGCTTATGCTTTGAGTCTGCAAGAAGTGAAACTTCCTTATTTGTTCAGGATTTTTTTCAAATCACATATTTTGCTGCAGCTTTCACTTTTATCGTAATCAGAGTTTTGCCATTGGGAGATTAATAGTGACTGGTACTAATATTTATTGCTGGAATGTTTGGATTCAGTGAGTGAAAACTGAGAACCTGTTTATTTCAGTTGATATTGGGCTCCTCCATGTTCTTTCTGTGAAGAAGCCCTGTGGCTTTTCCCCTCCTTCCCACTGCCCTAGATCCCATTAGCTGCTGCCAAGCCATTTTCTGCACCTCCCAAGGTGATGTCCTAAAATGTTGGTTGTGGTGGGAGTCGTGGTTGGCATGGGGTTCATCCCTTTGTGCGTGGCCCTGTGGTGGGAGCAACAAAAGCAGAATTTTGCTCTCAGGAAGTTCTGTTCCTCATCACCAGCCTGGGAGCAGCCACTAGAGCAAATCTGTTGGATCAAAGATATATGTATTTTACTGCTTTTATCTAACCGACCCCTTTATGAACATCTTTATTCCTGGCATATAAAACTTGCTGCTTTCTCCTTCTCTCCAGCGATGAGCCTTGGCTAAACGCTTCTCAGAGCTGAAGTCTCAGTTCAAGGGACAGTCCCTTTTTGAGGTCTCCTGCGGTGTTAGAGCTCTGTCAATCTTTCCAAACTGGGTAACTAAGTGCTTTTCTAGCTGTGGAAAGAGAACAAGTGCTCCAGGGCCCCTGAAGCATCTCAGTACTGGGCTGTGGTACAGAGCACAGCAAATGCAACAGGATCTCCTCAGCATTCAGTTGCTGAAGTGATTCCTCAGACCTGGGGGCTAGTTTAGCTCAACCAAGGGCAAGGCTGTAATGCATTTGGAGCAGTCCTTGGGATGAGGGGGGAGGAGAGTCATCTCTTCTGAATGACTTCGGTTCCTGGGTACTTTCCAGACTTCTCCTTACAGAATTAAACACCTCACCCAGAATGCATACTTAATTAGGGGCGTTCTGTCATGCACAGAGGGCCTGCACAGTGGTGGGCACCATGCACACAACAAAACGCCTCAGTGTGGACCCTGTGTACTAATGAAGAGGGGCAGGACTCCTTACTCTTCAGGGAAGCAGCCTGCTCTCACTATGAAGCCTCTGCAAGCAGGAGGAAAAGCTTGTGCAGGTTGTGTTGCTGTAGGGAACCACATCCAGCTTTTCCCTGATGGCCCTTTGCTTCTGCTGAGGAGTGGCATTAAAAGGAGTGTTGCTAGGTGTGAAGGGGAGAGGTGGTGGGAGCTTACCGATGACAGAAGAGGAGCTCAGTGAGCACCACCTCGAGTGGCCCCTGGTTCATGTGGATTTGTCTGGGGCTCAGTGTACCATCTCCCGTATCAGCTCACGCTCTATTCCTTGGTGCAAACAGCTCTTGCGGTGGAGCTGCAGCTCACGGAGGCTGCATGGAAGGACCCATTCCTCCGCTGAGCTCTGTTTTCAGGGCACTTGCAGGGATGTTTATCTCCGCTCCATCCACTGACCCCGGTTGAAGCTAGCTTGCAGGTTCAACAGCTACAGGGAGGACAGATTGAGCGGACACAGGCACAAGTGCTCACACAGTGCATGGCTACATAAGGCTTCTTTCTCTGGGAAAACAGCCTAAAAACCGTGACAGTTCACAGCAGGGACCAGATCTGCTGATCAAGAGGCAGCTCTCCTTAAAAGGTCACTGTTCAGGTCAGAGCTGTGCTTGGGGTGAATCCTGATGGTCTAGGGCTGAATTCTGCTGTGCACAAAGGGGAGCTGGGCTCTAGTTTGTGCACTAGTAACCTGGGTAACTTAAAATACCAAAGGCTATTCTCTAATTTTTTTTCTACTGCTGACATTGTTAGCTTGGTCTGCCAGGGTGAGCATTGCATGATATGAGACAGATTATGATTTTTTTTTTTTTTCTGACTATTTTACATCTGGCTAATTCCACTGAAGAAGTGGGGAAATGCGGAACCACCTTTGCAAAGCAGTAAAAGTAAAAGCTGTGACAAAAGCATTTGTCGAGGATAAAAATAAGGCAGAGGGATGAGAGCCAAGGTTTATGGGGAGACACGCTGTTTATTTAACTGGCATCCAGCATCTCTCATTAACTTACTGTTACCTCTGCTTTCCTCTCCCCTTCTGTCCTGCAACAACATGTGAGAATAAAGAATATTTCATCCTTGCCTTTTTTTGTCACTCAGATGATGCCTTTTCCCAGTTTTCTGTCGCGGAAGCAGTAGCATTCAACATTTTACTGCAAAGCTGAGTTTCATTGATTTAGCAGCTGAGTTCAGGGAAGGCAGGGGATGAAAACAAGTCCTAAATTTGGATTGAACCAAAGATAGACATGCTGCTAAATGGAAAACCAAAAACCAGGAAGCAAAGCTCAGGATTAGTATGGTATTGCATTTAAATTTGTGGTTGTGCTCAGTGCACCTGCTACACTTGCTCCTCAGAGATCCCCTTCTACCTGTGCTTACGGCATGTGCAAGTGTCCTGGTTGTGGATGGGGTGAGCGTGGTGACAGTCACATCTTCTACGGTATCGGCTGGTTGCAGAGAAATGGGGTTTTGTGCTGCTAAATCCACGGGTGATAGAGTAACCCTGTGGGTAGGGCATTGCAGAGGTTGGAGGCCGAATTTTGACCTCCAAAAGGGTCTGATTCCCCTTCCACTCTCCCCCAGGGGCTGTGTGGGTGACTGTGGGACACCCTTTCTCCTGCTAGCAGTATTCAACCTTTGCAGCTCATTAGAGCAAGGAGTGTGTGCCTGGAGACAAAAACCAGTAACTTCTTGCCCTTACTCAGCAAGTCTAAGCTACGCTGTCCTGCTCCAGCCAGAGCTCTGGAGAGATGCACTTCTACACAACTTTAGCCTGCAGAAGCCCCATGGCCTGTGAGGTGGGAGAACCCTGATTCACTTTGAGAGGGGCTTCCCACAGAATAGAGGAAGAGAAGTAAGGAAGGGTGGGGAGTGCTAGTCCATCTCTGTTGTGAGTTCAGTGTTGTTTTACCAACAGCTCATATCTTTTTAACACCTGCTCAAATTTGTGTGTACTTCTGTTATGATGGCCAAATCTTTATTGAACTCTTTGATGGGGCTGGGACACCTGGGTCCTCTACCCAGCCCGAGCACCCTGCAGCCTACCAGCAGGGCAAAACCAGGAGCTTCTACTTCTCCATGTCCACAGCATTGTCTTGGAAACAATACTGTCAGTCTTTTCCAGTTAAATTAGTGCAGGAGATAGTTCTGAAGATTACAGCAAACTGAGCATGCAAAGTCAACACTCGTTGCTGTAACTTGCCCTTTCTTTAATTACCACGTGGACAAGTATATCACTGGAGACATCTTCAAATGTGGGTCATGCTGGTGAGGACCTCTTGTGCAATATTGGCCACATCAAACTGGCTGTGCTAGAGGAGGATTTTCTGAACATCTCAGCCTCTTCTCTGAGCAGTTCCTGATACCCACCCTGGCTGCAGAGCAGCCTCCAGCCCAGCTGCTGGCACAAGGGCAAAAGGCTGAGGCACAGGCAGCGTCTGCAGCAAAGCTGCTCTTTGTGCAGCTTAGGAAGACCTCCGACATCTCTCAGGCGTTCTGATGAAGGGCTTGTGGCCATTTAGAAATCAGTGTATGTACAAAGAATATGTGGTCACCAGCAAGTCTGAGCTCTCAAACCCGTTCTTCAGTTCATAGCACAGCAAACCGTCTGCACTCGTGTGGTGTTGTACCATTTGCTGTAGACACTAAAGAGTGCCTTTCCCCGTGTTTCTGGGGCAGATAGCGAAGGAAGCAAGGCGTTAAACCCAGTAGGAGCTAGAACACAGCCCTGCTCAGCCTTGATGCCATCAGAGACTAAAAAGGCCTGCCAGCAATCCCACTCACCAGCTGCTGTGTGGAAAGTCCTCGAGTGCGCTGAGATTCAGGAAAAGACACTAAAATCTGCCTTTGTGGGTAACAGGGTCCCTAACTAGGCCATCTCCTGAAGCCAAAGTGGAGCCAAGTCCACATGAGGCAAGGCTGGAGTGATCTGATCTCTGCTTCTATTCTATTTCAAGTAGGTAGAGAAATGGATTTGAAAATGGCATAACAGCACTTCCCTCACTTGGCACCCTCTTCCTAGGTATTGCCAGAGGATTGGGTCAGTTTTTAGGACAGTAACTTGTTGTTCCTTCTCCTTGGCTAGTGCTTATACCAGTGCCTGCCTCGTGCTGCACCCCTCTGGGGCCATCCCCATACAACCAATTCATGGTCACCAGCACCCACCGCCACTGCCTGTGCACAGCAAGGGTCTGGCCTGGCCATAATGGAGGAGTACCCACAGGAAATAAGGTCATCCACTGGCACATTTTTCTCTAGTTACAGTTTTCCACAAAAGAGCACCCTGATCTGCTGCCATCTTACTCTACAGCACAGCAGCTGTGGCTGGCAGAGGTGAGTGCTGTCCCAGGACGAAGGCAAGCTGGAGAGTGAAGGAGAAACACCTGCCTAATAATAGCAAAAAGCTTCTTCCTATCTTGGCTGGTTTCATTTCTCTATTATGGCCTGAATCCAGGCTGGGTTGGGGCCAGGATGCTTCCTAGCCCTGGTTTCTTTTCTAGTTGCTAGACCAACTTCTCCTTTGGCTGGCTGGATGCTCCTGTGCTGGCCACTCCTCAGAAGGACCTCCTGTGTGGCCCAGGCTAGCCCCTGTGTGAAAGAGGAAGAGAAGGTCCTGGCCTCACACACAGAGAGTGGTGCAGCTTGTGCAAGTGTCTGTCACAAGGCAGGAAGAGTAGGAGTCAGACTTTCCCAAGTCTCAAGTTAGATCTCTTTCTGGCGGCCGTGATGAGTGTGGGTAGGCTGACGTGTAGGACAACAAAAGCTCTCTGTTGGTAGATGTAAGTGGAGTAGTTTGAGAAGGTCCCAAATTTCCTTCTCAGCAAAGTAAAGCAATGGTTATTTTGCAGTGTTGTGATAAGTTCACTGAAATTTTCTCTCCTGAAGAAAGGAAGAGAAAGGGGTTCACAGCATCCAAGGATATTGTCAGGGGGACCTTCAACCTTGTATTAGAGTTGTATGGCTCAGCAAAGACTAGGAGGAGGCACAATACATCAACCCTGTGGTTATTTGTCCTGTGTACAAGCTGCTGCTGTCCGTTCTGGGGGTCATAAATATTCACAGTCAGCTCAGACAGATGGTTGGCCACTGATGTCTCTGCAGAGGCAGAAAGTCTCTCAAATCCTCACCGTAAGGAGCTGGTGACCTGTTTGAAGCGGTGCTGACAAGGGCTGCCCATCTCATTGACAGCCCTGGCTATGACCACAGTGTGGCCACCTGCCAGCTGGACCAGACATGTCCTGTGCACATCCCAGGGAGGGAGATGGAGGATGTATGCTGAAGTCTCCCTGGATGGATAACTGTGACCGTCTCACCACCACTGCTGAAGGAAGCAGCAAGCTGTTTTGTGAACCCCTTAGCCTGCTGCAACCCAGAAAAACCTTGAGTGTTGGCTCTTGCTCAAACTTTCATATACTTGAATTCAAGTAAACCTTTCTCCCTGGGTAGAGAAGGAGCAAAGGCATTCTCTGGTTCCATGCTAGCCAGGAGTGTCACCACTTTCCCTCCTGCCCCAGCCCAAGTAGTTCCTGGGCTGGCTGCTGGCAGGCTATGCCTCCATGAGCATGTATGGCTGCTTTCTTGGGCAGCTCCTCCCCATGTGTGACGTGCAGCAGACAATGTCCCCAGAGGATCCAAGGGAAGAAGCACTTGTTACCAGGAAGGACAGGTTTCTCCGATGCCTTTTGAAGCCTCTGAGTCCCAGGAGCAGACAGGGCTGAAGTAATATGTTCCCAGAGCAGAAACATGCCGGAAGTCTGGAGGAAAAACGGTCATGGAAATAATAACAACAGTGACAATCAGAATAGGTGGGATCAAGCTCAACACAAAGACAATGTGTTGGCTGAAGCAGGCATCTGTTTCCGTGGAAAAAGTCATCTGCCGCTGTGATGAGCCTGCGCCCCTCCTTGCCTTTGGGGAGCTGTGAGGAGGGAAGGAAGACAGGAGGGATGGAGGAGGCTCAGCGCATGGGCAGCCAGACATGGCTGTGCCTGAGCTAAAGGCAAAGCTCGATGCCTTTGTGTGCCTGTCAGAAAAAGGAAAGGAGCTCTTTTCCCCACTCATTGCTCCCAGAAATGTCAGCTATGGATCTTGTGAACCTCTGCACCAAGCTGAATTTCGGTGGGGTGAACGCGTCAGCAGAAACTGTAATGCTTTGCAGGAAACATCATGTCACATTTGGCCCCATTGAGGTTGGTGGACTCTGAGGTGACAGTAGGGACCGTCTGTGGTTTAAAACAGGTCAGCCCCAAACTACAGCAACTCATGGTGACCCTGGGTTTGCGGCCTGAAGATGAATGGTCTGGAAATACAGCAAAAGGTGAGTGGAAACCTGTCTGCAGCCTACTGCTGTGGAGTCAGCCTGAGTTTGGAGAGCAATGCAGCTGGAGGTAATAAAATCCTGGAAATGAAGGGCTGTTCCCTGCCTGCTGGCAGCATTCAGTCATGGCTGGTGGTGGTGGCAGCCCTCAGCTACATGTCCCTGAGCCCTCCTCAGGAGAGTGCTGACCCGTGAAAGCACCACTGAGCAGTGGGGTAGCGGGTGTTCCTGGGACCCGTCAGCTCTGCTGCAAGCACTTCTGGCTGTAACAACAGCACCCTACTGTGTTTTGGAGCTGCACTCGTCACAAAATTATAAGCATCCTCAAACAGACCTGAGGTCCTAATGAGCCTTGCCAAGGATTTCTGCTGGGCTGCAGATTCCCGCCTGCGTGAACATCAGCCCAGCTGGAGATTAAACAATATCCTTTAATAGGAACAGACAGGCATCCGTTTCTAGCACGGGGAGAAAAGAGCATTCCCCATTCAGAGCTCTCACGCAGACAGCGTGAGGGCCACGGGGGGACTGGGATGCCCTGATTTGGAAGTCTCTTGCTTGACCCAACTACTCAAAAGGCGGCTGTTTCCTGCACTTGGGCCAAGGGAGAATTTTTATTTAGAAGATTCCTTGCCTGCTCAGCATAGAGGGGAAGTTGAAAGACACCAGCCTGCGCTCCTGGCCCCTGCTAAATGTGACTTTGACCTACAGCAGATACAGGAGTTACCACCAGCTTGTCAGAGCCTCCTTGGCGTGCAGGGCTGGGATTGGGGCTGGGGCTCACCAGCACTGCCATTTATGGGGCTTCAGCTGTCACCCCGATTAGATATTGCTTGTCCAACACCGGGGCAGCTCTCCTTCCCAGGCCCTGCAGCATTGCCTTGCTCCTCAAAGGCCACCTCAAAAGTCCTGCTTGGGGGAGCCCCAGGAAGGGGGCTGCTGAAACACTCGCCAGCGTAAACAGGAGCTGCCTTTAAAAATAAGCTGTGAAAGCAGCCAAGCTGGAGGGCATCGGTCCTGTTTCCATGAGAACAAGGGAAAGCAGCCTGCCAGAGCAGCCTCTGGCCCCAGCTTTCCAACCCTGCTTTCACCCTGCAAGGAGATTTCTCCCAGGTTTCCTGCTTTTACCACATTTCGTTATTGAGAATCTCTCAGGTGGACCCTTGCTGTGGTCTCTGCGTTCTACAGCTACTCCTGCTGTCCCCCGCAAACCTTCTGAGCCTCCCTGGAGTAGCAAAGCCCCATCCTGCCACCACCAGCACCCTACAGTGCGGGGCACAAAGGGTCCCATACCCCAAAAATGTCCAAAACTTAGAGAACAAAGTCCAGCAACAGAAACAAGGGGGTTTTGTTACTGCCAGTGCTTGTGTTGGTGCAAGGGTGTGCCCTGAGCTGGGTTGGAGGGTAGTGTCCACTTTGGCAACCTCCCCACACCTGTGGTAGATGACACCTGGGTGGGACCAGAGTCTCCAACAAGTGGACCACAAGGCTTTTCACCTCCAGAAACATGCTTTTTATGGTCTTTTCCATTCCCAAGAAAAAAATCTGCCCAAATGTTCTATTTCTGCAGGAGAGGCAGCAGGGAGAGGAAAGGTTGAGCTCTCTTGAGACCTTTGTACTTTATTTTTACTTTGGTTGTTGTTTTTTTTTTTTCATCTTGAGGAAGGAACAGACTAAAAGGGGCATAAATAAAATCCAGCTAGTTGGGACAAAAATACTTGGTTGAAATCCTCACCCAGGGCGGTGAGTGAATTTGTACATGAGAGAGATACTCAGCTAAGTGATGATTCTGCATCTCAAACGGGGACTTTTCTTTTTTAATTCTATCTGGAGAAGAAGAGTGACCAGGTTAACTCTCACTTCTGAAGAGGGTGAGCAGGAAGGCAGAGGACCATGTCTGAGAGATGCTTTGGCCACCCTGTCTCCAGCCTCAGCAAAGCTGCTTCCTCCATGCTGTGAAAGGGAGCTAATAATACTCTCCAATGGCTTGTTAAAAGCCTGCATGATGCTTTGCTACATGCAACGTCATACTAACGTAAAGTACCGTTAGCACTAAGCCTGGCATAAGATGAAGGAGTGATCTTGTTTTCTTTTCCAAGTCAGAGTTTGGGGTTTCACTGTTGTTGATGCCCTCAAAGCCCAGCCCTGGAGGTGTCTCTCTCCTGGGTTAGCATTATGTACCCCCTGGAGTGGCATGGCAGGGGGCTTTTCCACCTTAGAAAGGAAAGAAAATACTGACAAGCTTTCAGCCGCATCTCAAAGATGCTTTAGCTGCAGAGTTTAAGTACTGTTGCTTAAAATACATATACACATATTTAATTTTCTTGTCTTATTTTCCAAAGATCCCACAGTCTCAGTGTGACTTGATAATAGTCCCTCACCACAGCTTCCCTTTTCTGAGAGGCTCATTCCCAGGTCCCAGAATAACTCCCACAACTGCTCCTTTGGAAACTGCAGCCACACAGTCACGGCCACCACGTCCCAGGAGCCAGTGTGGGCACAGGCTGCTGCCGTCCACAGTTACCACTGCCGGCACTCCGGGGTTTTTCTCAGTGGGGTAGAAGGACAAGAAAGGACATGTTGAGAAATAGCAAACGCAGAATTATGTGCCAAGTTCAAAGATTAGCGGTTGACTTATTAGGTTTTCCCCTAAGCTCAGTATTAAGTAATGCTAAATGACCCACACAAAAATCAGAAGGGAGGATTAATAAAGGCTTAATGGTGGATGTTTGTGTTTGAAAGTGTCATGGGACCAAGAGTGCTGGCAAACAACAGTGTTCCCCTCTCACTTGTACCCACTGGAAGATGTTTCTCAGTATCTTAAAAATTGTTTTACCTTACTTCCTAGTTTTATGAGTCTTTTTAGTAACTGTTCCATACCCATTGAGCCTCGAATAGGTCTTGGGTTTATAATCAATAGTATTTCACTGTTTCTCTAGATCTTTTCAATGTATGTATTCCAACTGCCTTTCAGGTAATCGAATGCATGATTTGGTGGTCCCTGCTCAGGGCTGGCTTTAACTGAAATGGAATAAACTGGGCAGAAATGCCTATCAGCAGGGCATTTAAACAAACCCTATACAGAATGGTGGCTAGCCAGAGATTTGTTCTTGGTGGAGGCTTCGTGTTTGCACTAAGTTGTATGAAAAACCTCAATGTGGCCACATCAATGGCAAACAAAATGGAAATGATCATGAGAGGACAGTGCACAGGTACCCCGGGAAAGTAATGGCTAAAAGGGCATGCGGGCTAAATACAAACACATGTCATTGCTGGCTTTGACACTGATTATGTAAAAGTGTTTGGAAAAGACACGCTGGCCATCTGCTGTCTTATGCCTCTTCATGGGCTCCAGCCGACCCACTGCTCGGTGTCATTTCTCATAAATACTGATCAAGGGCTGATCCTTTATTCCTTGTGAGGAAAAACAGAATACAACTTTTGTCTGCTTTTAAAACTGTTTTATACTACATACAGTGGTCTTCTCGGCCAGGCATTCAAGGGTGTCATGCCCAGGCACAAGGACCACCCAAATCAATTAGAAGGCACTTTGAGGGGAACAGGAGGGTGCTGTATGGAGGGATGCTCAGGCCCTAGACATATCCTGGTTGCCCCAAGAGAGGAGAGGCATGTGGCATCTGACTGACAATGGATCATAGCATCAGGCAATGATGCCTGCGCTCAGGTGAGCTCAGGGCTGCATTCTGCAGCAGGCAGTCCCCTCGCCTGTGTAAGGACACTGGTGACCACCAGCATGAAATGCTGCAGAGCATCTGTGGCCACCAGCAGGAAAAGAGGCCAGATACTCCAGGGCAGCAGCTGGAGCCAGACTGACGAATCCCTGCTGGGGCTGGGGCTTGGGTTTATCCAAAATTTAGGTTATTGCCAGGAAGTGAGGCACACGAACCAAGGCAGAGCCCCATGCTGCTGCAGGGACCCTTCCTCTCTGACAAACTCAAAAACCAGCCTCCCATGCTGGGGATGCTGCCCCACAGCAGGAAGTGGCAGGTCTGGCAGAGATGGACGTTCTCTGTCCCCTGCTGAGGTTGTCTTCCTCACCTTGTTCCAGCTCAGCAGTGACACAGGCTGTTGCCTGCAAACTGAAGCAGGCAGCTCCCTGCCATGCTAAGCTGCAAGGTCGCCATCCTGCTGACAAGTCTCTTTGCAAACCACAAGGTTCATTGCAAATAAAAACTACCAAAAAGAAAAAGCCTCAAAAAAGGCCAAACCACCAAGTAACAGAAAACACTTCGCTTATGGCTCTGGGTTCATCACATCCCCCTCTTGCTGGCTGTGAGATGAGCTCAGCTTTTTGCCTAGATGAGCTCTCAGCCCTGCTCCACTTCACAGCAAGTTAAAGCGAGCATGTTCGTGAGATAAGCAGTGGGCAGTTCAGCTCTTGCACAAGGATGCAAGATGCTCAGATGCAAGGTGCGATATGCAGCAGCTGCTGCATTAGTGTGCTTCTCACACAGGCGGGCAGAGAGCTGGCTGGTGCAACCCCCACTGCTTCTCAACCTGACTCTTTTCCATGTTAACGTGATCAGGAGGTACTTAGCAGCGAGAAATGGTCTGTTTGGTCACAGTTGGCCAGGGATGCTGGCTAGTACACAGCCTTTTGAGACATCACTGTGGTGGGGAGGTGCTGCCTTCCCCATCATTTACCTACTGCTGCTGGGACAGGGCTTCACAAGAATTTTGGAAAAGGTGGACCTTCTGGGTTGCTACGCGAGATGATGCAGTCAAGGGATCAGCCTCTGGAGAACCACAAGCAGAGTGGGGAGGTGCCCAGAACCTAGGGGCATTGAGGCCAAGCACTGGGGGCAGCTGGGTGTGTTGTGGTGGTTGCACATGCATCCATGCATGCCTGGCCTTGTATTCCCACCTCTGCTCTCCTCTGGCCTCCAGGACAGCTGTACAAAATCCTCAAGCCTCTTCTGAGGCTTTCAGCAGTGAGAAATAGCTGAGCTGTTGACTTCTGGTGGCTCTCTCCACTTTCCAGGTAGCTGCAAGTTTTGTGGAACTGCTGGGGATGCACCAGCCACCCCTCCCTAGGAGCAGAGAGCTCCTCATGCCACCCACCAAACTGAGGAGAGGAAGCGGTGCTGGCAGCAGCATGTCCCCTTGGCCCAGCAGCGTGGCAGGGAGCATGTCCCAGAGGCAGAGGGAAGCAAGTAAGGCATTTATTCCAGCTCCAGGGGAAAGAGCATCCTCAAGATGCTCAACAACATTTTGCCTAAAAAAAAGCTTTATGAAAAAAAGCCAGCTGTCACTCTCCTGTAGTGAGGAGCTGACGCTCTGGGGCCATGAGTGCTCCTGTCCATCGCAGTCCTTTTCTCATGCACATTCCCACGAGTATCTCTGGAGCTGTCTTTCCCTGGACAAGTCCCAGCTCAGAGCAGCAGCAATCCAATGGTGTCCCGATGACCTTTGCTGAAGACAGCCCACTTGCACAGCAGCACAGTCCCACAGCTCTCCTGGTGTCCATCCCTGCTGAAGACCTCTCCTCTTGTGCCCATCTGGACATGTTCAGTCACTCAATCCCAGCACGTCCCTTCAGACACACCACCGGCATGGAACAGCTCTGCCGGCTTTCCAGTAATTGCAGGCAGGCTCTGCCTGGCAGCCTGGGAACGTCATCATCCAGGGCAGTGACTAGCAATGATTCAGGGGATTTCACCACAGCCATGGAGGGAGACCGGCCAGTTTCTGTGGGAAGACTCAGCCTGGCCCACGCTTACTGAAACACCACTGCTCCTGCCCGAGATGACTTCACCACCCAGTGCCCTAAAACCATCTCATTTGTCTCTCGCTGCTGTGGTTGCCTCAGGCTTTGTCCTGGGCCAGCTGGGCAAGTGAAGCAGGATAAATCCCCTCTGTGGCAAAGCTGGGGCACAACCTCCATCAGCTCCCAAGGGCAGGGCTGGCGCCAGCGCTGAACCTGCCAGCAGTTTTCCCTCCAGGTTCGCTGTGCTTTGAACATGCGGCAGCATTTGAAATGCAGTTTATACCCCAACAAAATTGTCCTCAGTGTACGTGCTAACCGCTGTGCCAGACCAGGCTAAAGAAACTGGGGGATCAGTTGAGTTGATTCACATATTATCTAGTCTTGCTCATTCCCAAGTAATCCAGGAAAGCTTTGCTGTGCTTGAGTACTACCATGAAACACCACCACAAGAAGTCATCACAAAAATACAAGCTGATACTTCCAAGGTCTCCTCAGAACAGGTTATTCTCGGTTTTACTCTCTGGTCATCAATAATGGATTAGGAAAGAGCAATCAGACTGCAGCCATCAGCCAAACCTCACACCCACCTGCACTAAACACAGTGAGAAGCCAAGGTCTTTACAAAGATCTGGGGCTTGCATGTGTATATCTGTCAAATTAATCTCCAGTTCTGGTTTTATTCTGAAATTTCATCACAGAAAGCTTGGGGTTGCCCATTCTTTATTTTTACCTGAAGCTTTTGACATTCAATAAAAACCTCAATGTTCACATTCTTCTGAGTGCTACCGTTTCTATCCATTTTTCCAGGTGTTAAGTATGAGGCATTTTGCCCGTTGAAAGTTTATATCCATATATATATATACACACCCATCGATATTAAAAT
Source organism: Coracias cyanogaster (assembly GCA_033124195.1). NCBI lineage: Eukaryota > Metazoa > Chordata > Aves > Coraciiformes > Coraciidae > Coracias > Coracias cyanogaster. The sequence continues at coordinate 8,210 of JAVSBS010022841.1, read as the reverse complement.
AGACATATATATGTATATATAAAAATATACATACATATAGATGGTTTCTCATAGTCTTACTCACTGGCTGGAGGAGGAAAACAAAAATCTTTGGTAGGTTTGGATGCATCTCTGTTTATTTTTACCCTGTCTGGTAATGCAGATTTTCCCTGTTAATTGTTGATCCAAGGCTGAGCCCACGCCGTCAATTTAATTGCTAGACCTACACTGTGGGTGTAGTAGATACAGCTTCTCACCTGGTGCACTCAACCTGGCAGCGTTTGGACAAAAAATAAAAGAGATGGTCTTTCAAAAGGCCAGGGAAACTTTGTATCTCCATGTACAAACACCTCTGGACCCAAGGGTAGCCCTTGCCCTTGGGTTTTCCCATGTGGTGGCCGGTGGCTCGCAGCGAGTGAGGCAGAGGTGCTGTGGGGCCCGGAACCCCGGGCAAGCCAGCTGGGCCTTGAAATGGAGCTGGGCAGAAGCTTGAACAATTTCTGTGTAAAAATAAACCCCATCATACCAGAGACAGGGGAAGAGAGTCAAGCAATGCAAAGACACCTGACTCTGATTAGCCTCGCATCTCAACATCTTAGTCTATGGGTGCCCTCCTCCATCACTGGGCTTGGCTTCACAGGGTGGTGGGGCTGGTGCAAATGGTCACTCGAGCTATTTCCAGCTTTGTAACTATGATTTTTTATGAGAAGTGGGAAGGCAGGCTAGCCAGAGCAACACAGAGCACCCAAAAGATCCTGCTGCTTCCCCAGGGGGAAAAGCAAACAGGAGATGAAAAGGCTGTGATGCCATCTCCATTCCCAGAAGAGTGCCCTGCCCACCACGCTACCGCATTTTTTGTGTGTGGGTGGGTGGGTGGAGCAAAAAAAATAAATAAAAAAAAAGAATCACTCAGACGCTCCTGCTCGTTATTGCACATTGTGTAAAATATGGTAAGGCTCATCTGAGGACACCTGGAGCCTAAACCTCCTCCCTCCTAGACAGGTGCTGGAGACATTAGGCAATAGCACCTTCCTTTTTTTTGTCTTGGCCTAGTGATGGATTAATTACACTGGGCAAAATGGAACACTGGAGGAAAGTATTGCCCCGGCCTCGGCTGTGGTTGGGGCTGAGCTGAGCAGGGATCCTCAGTGGAGGACAGGGCTTGAGCAGCAGCCTCCCATGCTCCAGGCAGGGATCTTGCTGGACATCCAGCAGATAAAACCCCCCTGCTTTGTACTTTGTTTTCATTAGAAAGGAGTCACAGGGCTTGGCCACCACATCCCAGAAAGCAGGACCCTCCCTAGAGCACCTGGATCTCCTCCTGAAGCAGCCATCCTGTCCCTTCATTTGGCTGGGGGCACAAGGGAGTGTGCAGGAAGCTTGATCACTTCACCCAGACCTAGGAGCTTCCCACAGCATGGCAGGGTGCCCAGGATTGATGCTATAAGGCTGAGTTTACCACCATCCTCCATGTGGCTTAGTCCACAAGTGGGTGAAAGACCATGAATAATTTTCCAGTAGATAGTGTGAAAGCAGAAGGAGGACAATTTATGGGCAGTCTACTGCCCGTAAGCGTAATGTGAGAGGTAAACGGTTTCCCAAGCAGTTTGATTTCTTGAATAAAGAGCCTGGTGTTGCAGCAGACAACGTGCTGCCTGTGGCACGCATGCCGAGAGGGAAGGGGACGGGGCTGGCTGGCTGCTTCCTTCAGGAGAGGAGAACCATTCAGAAGAAAAGGACAATGACAAAAAGAAATTCCCCTTGAAAACATTATGAAAATGGTGTGTGTTTCGAGTGGCAAGCTGGCAGCCGAGGACAACATGGCAGCCTGTGGGAGCAGGGCATGTGGAGGCAGCGAGAGAGGACAACACAAGGCCCATGTTAGAGCCGGCGGAGCTCAGCTGGTCTTCCTGGCAGCAGGACAGCAGCAACTATCGCTGCTCCTAAACCGCAGCTGAAACTTCATGGGAAAGCCCAGAAAGGGAACCTGCCTGCACGACCCAAAGGGCTTCCCAGCCCCTCTCCTCCCCCAGCCTGCACCCGCACATTGTCAGCACATTTTTGGCCAGCACAGGAGCCGGTGCACTGCTCCAGGCTGGGTGAGGCATGACACCATCACCGCTGGGTGTGATGCAGAGCCCGAGCTCACCCATCCAGCGGGCTCTGCCGGCCGCGCCAGCTCCCGTATCCTTCCCAGAAGGTACGTGACATGGGTGGCTCCACCAGCAAGGCTAATTGCCGTTCCCCTGTATAAAGCACAGCAGCAGCTGATGCCCTCCCTCTCCTCCCCTTAGTTTAAGGCCGAGGCGCCCATGACCCACAGCAGCTTGTCCTTGCCCAGCACAATTCCAGCTTGAGCGAGCGGCCGCTCAGCACGACCTCCTTCGTCTGGCCACCGTACGAGCGGCCCACGACAGGCTCCTGGGGAGCAATGGTGAGTAACGCTGAGAGTCAAATCAAAGCTTTTAGGACGAGGGGGTGGGAGGTTGAATTTCTCTCTTGATGACAGGCTTTTAGCAAGTCCCAGCTGGGGTAGGTCACTGTGTCCAGCTTCTTGCCGTGACATACTCATTCTCTGGAATATTTTCAACTGCTTTGTACAAGCTGAAACAAAAGCACAGTCGTGTTATTCCTCGTGGCAGCAACAGGAGGGAACACAGTAAAGGTGGTGGGTGGGGAAAGAAACCAGTTAAACAGAAGTATTTTCTAGTTGGATGCAAGCACGAAAGACGAGCTGGCCATTTTGACTGTAATTTTTTAGCTAGCTACAGGCCTTGCCTCAGAGTGGAGGGACCCAGGGGCTAGAATGAGACAGAGACATGTAGCAGCTCTGATGGGCTGAAGACAGGAGAAACAAGAAGCATAAAGACCAAGATGCTTTTATTAGTCCAGCTGATATAACTAGAAAAAAACAGACAAGTTTTCAGGCACCTCCTTCCATTAGGTAACTTCTGTGAGCACAGTAACGATGCTTTGTTGAGGAGAGGCACCACTAAATGAACACTCTCCGATTACAGGATGCAGCACCAGCTATTTGCCAAGCGTCTGTGAACAGTGACACGAAGCACAGCAAGGGGGATCTAAAGAATATACAGAACCAACAGTTGTCTCTGGCAACATTTTCCCTTCCCCACTCTCAAAAGCCTCATACAGAAAACTCCCTGTGCTGATCAACTCAAACCCAGGAACATCACCAAGCACAGAACAAAACTCCATGTGATCTCCTCTCCCCCACCCAGTTAAACTCGAATCCCATAGAAAGCTATATTAAAAAAAACCCAACCCTCATCTGAGATGTTCACTCAGCCTTTCCCTCACCAAAATTTAATTAGCTTACCCCAACTGGAGTCATCACTTCAATGAAGTGACAGCCTGCAATCACAGCCTTAGAAATATCACAAGCTCTACCAAAGAAGCTTCGGTTACCTACATGAGCCTATATAAAGCAGCACGCTGTGAAGCTATGCATCAACCTTTCATCATGCTCCCTCTATAAAAGCCAGGTTTTAGCAGTGGGTAGAGCTATTGAGCAGGTGCTGTCTGCTTCCTAGGCTCCATGAGCTGCAAAAGCTGTTGTTACTAAGGGTCTGATGTTCCTATCTATCAATACTTCAGGAAAACATTGCTCTTGTAGGTTAATAACATGAAGTTTCCACACAGCAAGCACATACGTACACCAGCTACAGCCGTATCTGACCTACTTGATACAGCACCACAAACTCATCCCCATAGAGCAGCCTCAGCTTGCAAGCCAGACCCAGTGTGGAAAAACCTCAACTATTTAGCATGTTTTCATTGACCACACTGCTTTTCTTTTTTCTTTAAGGCTCATTGGACAACTGGTGCATGGGCCAACAAGAGTCAGCTGAAGCAAGCTACAGTAAGCCAGTTATCTGCTATTTTCCTGTAACAAGCAGCATACAGCCCCCATCTCTTCCCTGGCTGACCTGACACCACTTAGAGAAGCATGGGTTCAAGTTTCACTTCACTCCTTACCCCCAGAAGTGAGATCAGTTGTGTACACCAAGTCTCCCACGTGCCCAGATCAAAGATGTGATCTTCTCCCTACTAGCTTAGTGTCAGTATTATGGGCTGAAGTCTGACCTCAGAGCATGGCCCTGCAGTCCCAGGAGGACCTGTCTGAAAACAGCAGCCCTTTGTACCCAGATCTGCCTCCCCTCCCTTACCAGCATCAGCCCAGCTCGGTGTAGTCGGGATAATGACAGTTTACAGTGGCCATGAGCAGATGTACAAGTCAAAGCCTCAGAGGTAGGGCATGCTCACCGTGACTCATGTTTAACACTAGTAACCAATTTTACAGCAACTACAACAAGTTAAATGTTCACTTTTGACACTGCTTTAACCACACTTAGAGTAGACCGCAGCAGCCGGGAAGATGTGCTGGCACACAAAACCAGCCCAAAGAAAGAAAACCAAATCACTTAAATCTCAAAGACAGTCAATCAACACATTTAAGGTATCTCAGGCCAAAACAACAGTTTATTTTGTTTTCAGCAACATCTCAACCATCAAAAAAATAAACTCTAACACAGATGGATGGAAGACTTCTCTACAGTGTAACTAAGTGGGCTCTGACCCCAGGGGTTTGAATTGGAGTGACTTTTTATTATTCATCCAATAAGTTAGGAAGAATGAAAATAAAGTGCTTTATTTCTGATCTGGCATGAGGTCATCAATGGACTGGCCTTTTTCAAGGCGTTTTTCCATTTCAATGAGCAGCTTCACACCATCCACCACCATCTGCACCAGCTCCACCTCAGAGAAGCCAAGACGATCAGCATTGGAGACATCAAACACTCCCCCAACAGCAGCCGTGTCCACACCACCTGCAGCAAGAGATGTAGTTAGTACACTAACCACTGCTAGAGCAGGCGAGTCTGCCTTTCTTCCCTCACTAGCTTGAGGTGGGAACACAGCAAGGCAATGCTCTACAAGCCGCCACTGCTCCCTCCTACACGCAGTGAGATAAAGCTGCATGTGACAGCCAAGATGAGCCACTGAGCACACCATTAGGTAAGCTCTTCTCTCTTTCAGCCGATGAGTAATCTCACCTGCGGTCACAAATACCCGCTGTACCTATTTGCTAGCCAGAAGTTAAATTAGGATTCCCATCCCTGCTTACAACAGGAACAGCTGCCACCAGGTCCACCTTATCTGGTGCTCAGAATACCACACAGAAGAACATACCTAGATACTCACATAGAGCAAGGTATAAGTAGAGCACTGGCATCCCCAGCTCCTCCAAGTTATTAATTTAAGGCTTGCTTCTCTCCCTGTCTTCTACAAGGATATCTTTTGGACAGTGGGCACCAAGACATGACTCTGGCTGTAGCTGGGCTTTTGCTGGTGTCTTAGGGCAGCCTGACTAGGACATCACTGGATCACCTCTCACCTGTGCCTCGTTTCTGCAGCCGAAGCCTCTTGAGGACTTCTCCAAACTTCTCATGTTTCCCAAGATTCGGCAGCTTGATGTGCACACCAGCACGGAGCCCTGTTCCAAGGTTGGATGGGCAGGTCAGGATGTAGCCCAAGTGTGGATTCCACATGAACTCGTAGTTTTTGGACTTGAAGAGAGTTTCTATCTATAAATAGAGAGAATTGATGTTTAGAGATTGCTCTCTGCCCTGAAGGATGTAGGTCATCCATTAGTGCTCATTTACAACTTCAGTTACATAGCAACAGCCACAACAGTTTGAACACTTAAGTCAATCACTAAGCCCCCTCCATTTGGAAAATAGGGCCACCAACAAGGGGCTTTTAAGGCCTTAGTCTTGCTTCTAGCAGTGAGACAGGCTAAGTTCAAGCTACACTACAAAATCTGAAGTAATTTTTTGGGAAACTTAATTTAGTACATGTCACTCTGGCTCGTCTGCTAGGATTAGGGAAGGGAAGGGGCTGGTAAGGCTCAAGTTCATACCAAGACTAGAAGCTGAGAAAAGCATTCAGCCTAGAAACTTCAGTCAAGCTTTGTCCCTCCACATTCAAGCAACTTCTCCTCCCACCCAAGATGTCTCAGTGCTTGATTTACAGAACCACATAGAAAGCCTTTAAGTACAGTTTAGACACTTGGAGAACTGTGCCACACCAGAGGACATATTCTAGGTTTCATAGCCATGATGCTTTGCCAGTATAGCTGTTTCAGAGCCCTCACAGCTCTGGACCTCATCAGGGTGTTCCCAGAGCCCCAGGCTATGAAGCCCCACCCATGCAGGACTCCAAAGGGGGCTTGAAAGAGTTTGCATTCTCAGCTCTAACCAGAGAAACACATATTATTTGAACCTACAGCTCAGGTATATTGATTTACCTGTGTTAGCCCAGTACAGAAGCGGGTGAATACTTCCTTCATGTTGCCACCTTTCTGCATGGAAATAACTCTAAGGTGATCCTCCTCATTGATCCAAACAAGGAAGGTCTTATTATCATTGTGCCTAGGAGAGAAGGCAAACAACTTGTTGTCTGTCCCACCTGACACTTTCAAGACCAGTTGTAATAGCACCAAATTACTCATTATTGTAGCTTTTATTTCAAGAGGCTCACTTAGTTGCTTCTTCAAATAAATTAATCTTCCTTCTTTTGTCCATGCAGGACCTAACAGAGTTAAGTAGTTTTTACCCAGCTCTTTTCAATAGGTAGTTTGAATTGGCTCAGAAACAGGACAGCGTAATAACATGACATTAGCCAGTCTTACAGTATCAAACCTAAAAACCGGTCACCCCCTAGCTCACTTGTGACCCAAGTTTACAAATCTAAGAGATTTCATCTGTTCAGCAGAGTGTGAGGAAGGGTGATCACTACAGACTTTGAGGCAGCCCTGTACAGTGATGTTTGTGACACCACGTCAATAATATGTAACAAAGCCTTTTATCAGGATTTTGTTGGATTCTGTTAAACTGCACTTTGTACCTTATCAGAGAACCAAGTTGTTTTCACTATTAATTTTAGATCAGAGGTCTTCATAGATGCTGTAAGAACTTCTGAACACCAATGGGCCCCTCTTGTCCTAGCTTGCAGCCAGGAACAAGTACTATAATCAATATTTATCATGCTGATAATTTCTCATCTTGATTAGGATCAAAAATCAACAAGTATTTGAAGGAAAATTATTTATGCAGACAAGAGACTTTACACTTCAAGCTTGTTGATTAGTCATGCTCAGATGACAGCGCTATCTAGTGCTGGCAATCTGCAGGTAGATGATGCAATCTTAAAGGTGACCTACAGAAACAAAGCATGCTTCCTCTGGGTTGTACTGCAGCAGCTACAGTAATAAGATTGGAGTATTCCAGCTGATAAAAACCTAGCCGTTGGCTTACAAGGGAGCAAGTTAATTATGCTGCAGAAACTCCCGAGATGCAGAGTTTTATGTAGGTGACCTACATCTGACGAGCAGAATCCTTCCATTCCACACCTTTGCATCAGTCAACTCATGTCACCAAGTCTCTGGGTGCAGAGGGAGAAATCTGATCACCAGTACAGGTAAAGCCATACTAGTCCAGTATCAGTGAGACTCTGCAAGCAGAAGTGATGAGACTAGAAAGAGTAACCATGCATCCAGTATTGAGTCTGAGCTAAGACAACACTACAGTTTGTTACCACAAGTTACTCTAAGCTGCTGGATCAAGAGCTGAATGCAGCAGCAGCCCTACTCCTTTAGAAGGGATCTGCTTTCATAAGCTGATTCAGTTACTGCCTGATGCTTCACTAACCTGCGCTGGATGGGCAGGCTAGCCAAGCTGGCTTGCTCCTACCAGCCCAATGTGGTGCACAGCAACGCTTGTTCAAATTTTTCTGGTTCAGATGCAGCTTCCCCACAGGATACCACACAAGTTTCTCATCAGATTCAGTAGCATGAGTTCAGAGGCTGCTCTTCTGCCCAACAGTATGAGCCACAAACAAAACTGCAAGATTTTTTTTTGCAGGGACTTCATACAAGCCCTCCCTTGCAGGTATACTCACCAGATACCCCTGGCATCAGGCCAATCTCGTGCCATCCCAGATGCCAACAGCAGAGGAGAAACTGGCTTGTCAAACAAGAAGTGATCATCAATCAGCTGCTGCTGCTCTGCGTCGGTCATGTTCCTCAGAGCATAGTACTTCCCCTTGAGATCACCTTCCAGACTGCCCAGCGCTGAAAGAGAGTGTCACTTTTAGGCTGGGACCAAAGATGTTAGACATTCCCAGCACTTTAGAGATTACACACAAAGTATGGC
>JAVSBS010022839.1:0-11354 GCA_033124195.1 Coracias cyanogaster | reverse complement strand
ACAGCTGTCCACCAGCACCCCCAGGTCCTTTTCCACCAGGCAGCTTTCCAGCCACACTTCTCCCAGCCTGTAGCATTCTGGGCGCTGTTATGATGGAAATGCAGGACCCAGCACTTGGCTTTCTTAAACCTCATACAGTTGGCCTCAGCCCATTGATCCAGCCTGTCCAAATCCTTTGCAGAGCCTTCCTACCCTCAAGCAGATTGACACTCCCACGTAATTTTGTGTCATCTGCAAATTTAGTGAAGGAGCAGTCAATCCTCTCATCCAGGTCATTGATAAAGATATTAAACAAGACTGGCCCCAGAACTGAGCCCTAGGGGAACCTAGTAGCTTCACTCCTCTCATGAACTGGTAGCTGGTTTCTTTAGTTCATATTTGTTTCTCCTTACTTAGGTGCAGGATTTTGTCAAAAGCAAGGATAAGTGTAAAGGGCCTCATCTACTCCACATATCTATCCCTCTTCACTCTCCAAGGCTTTCACCAATTTAGGACAACTGCGCTCTTATTTTAAATATCTCTGGAAGATGATGAAAGACCCTAATATCTCCTTATTCCTCTGGCACAAAGACTGATGGCATTTTTGGTTTGGAGTTGTCAAGCAAGAAAACGAATTGAAGAAAACACACTTGGTAGATTTCGAACAGACTTCTAGCTGTTCCCAGTTTTGTGAAGGATACAGTTTGGTCCACGAGAATTTGCAGTTGAAGATATGGTCAAAACTTCCTACTCAAATAATTTCTCTGAAGGAATTAGTGAACTGGAAAGCACTTCTACAGGCTCAAAATACATCTCTTTCATAAAGACTTAACAACACTTCATTGCGCTGTATTTAGCTTTTAATATAGAAATCTGAAATCGGGAAAAAAAAGATATTGTATGATGGCCATCCAAAAGACAGGAGCAATCCTAAAATAATTCTTTCTAAGTTCTTGTTATCTGTGTTCCTCTTCAGCATCTTTTATTATTTGTCTAAGAAGCTTTAATAAGTTGCAGTAAAAGCTACTCATAATTATTAAACTAAAAATTAAAATCTTGAGAGCAGTCATTACAGGCTAGCTTTAAGGAAACCTATGGTTGACAGATTAAACTGTCACTTTGCTTTCGGCCACGAACCATACTTCTCCTTGTCCCCTTTCTCTCAATCTCTTTCTCATCCCCTCTCTCTCTCTTTCCTTCTACATATTGAACTTATTTGTGTGTGTGTGCATTTAAACATGTACTTACAGAATCTATTCCATATTTGAGCTAATCAACAGGGATATATTGACCTCCGCATCAGTATCATGAACGTTGAAGAAAACATCTCCAAAGAAATGAGACTTTCAAAAATTACTTAATAAATCAATCAAGAAATATAGTGAGCACGTAAAGAGTAAAGGAATGAAGAAACATGGGAAATTTATGTACTACTGTGCACATGCAAGTCGTTAAAATGTTGGTAGAGAATTAAATAAAAAAAAATCAAATGTAAAAATTAAGAAAGGCTGCTCAATGGCCAATCTTTAACAAGTAGTAGGATCTCTCTCTGAACAGAGGTTCATGGACAGAATGTAATTACTATTTTAGTGTTTTACCTTTTTTTAAAAAAAAATAATAAAATATTTTTATTTTATTCAATAACAAACTTGATATAAATAATGTAAACATATATCTTAAAACCAAAGAAAGTGTAAAGTACATTTATTGGCTGATAGGCCAATCAAGTCCTCTCTGCCCCATTCATCTGACATTTCTTCACTGATCATCAGATTACTGCTTAGCCTCACAAATGCTAAGATGACATTAACTACCTATAACAGCTATAGATACATCCTAAACTACTGGTGTGTTCGTATCCTACCTCAACAATATCATGTTTCTCTATTACAGACTTAGAATCACTGTGTCATAGAATCATTTAGGTTGGAAAAGACTTTAAGATCGAGTCAAGTTGTTAACCCAGCACTGCCAAGTCCACCACTAAACCATGTCTCTAAGTGCCACATCTACACACCTTTTAAATACCTCCAGGGATGATGACTCCACCAATTCCCTTGGCAGCCTGTTCCAGTTCTTGATAACCTTTCAGTGAATAAATTTTTTCCTAATATAGAGTTTAAACCTCCCCTCGTGCAATCTGAGGTCATTTTCTGTTGTTCTATCATTTGTTACTTGGGAGAAAAGACCAGCCCCACCTTGCTACAACCTCCTTTCAGGTAGTTGTAGAGAGGGATAAGGTCTTCCCTGAGCCTCCTTTTCTTCAGGCTAAAAAAAAAATCAAACAATTCCCTCAGCCGCTTCTCATAAGATTTGTACTCTAGATCCTTCATCAACTTTGTTGCCCTTCTTGGACACACTCCAGCAGCTGAATGTCCTTCCTGCAGTGAGGGGCCCGGAACTGAACTCAGTATTTGCAGTGATACCTTACCAGTGTCAAGTACTGGTGGACGCTCACTTCCTAGTCCTGCTGGCCACACTATTTCTGAGAGATACAGAATGAGCCAGAGCAAATATTCACGCTGCAGAGCACAGAGTCCATGCTAGAGCAGGAGAACAACGTGAGCAGGAAGCAGCGGTAACAAGACAGTGCTGTGGACAGACTTTAACCAGCCCCATCCTCCCTATGCTGCTCCCTCTCTGGTTTTGTATACTTGATAAAGCATGGCAATTGATAGACGCTTATCATTGACTTATTGTTGGTAGCATATTATCAGAAAGCAAGATAAGAAAACCTACTGAAATAACAAATTATTTGAAAATTAATTTAATTTGAAAAGAGCAATACCCTATCTGCAAGTCAACAGCTACAAACCAGCACTAAAATATAATGTTGGGAAGCTGGTTGTACTAAAGCAACTTCATGCACACATTGAAGGGTAACTGAACAGGATCATATACACCTATTGTTCAAGTGATAAATGTTACAAGTGTACAGAGCAGAAGGTATTAAACTTCCTTAGAGGACAGAGTGCAGTATTAGACTAAGGTTGTCACATTACGATTACACATAAATTATAGTGGCAACAAGGGAAGGACTAAGTCTGCTGAGCTGAGATTAGCAACAAAAAATTCCTATTAAATGTATGCATGTGATGAGGATTTAATGACTGAATACATCTTCTAAAGTTCCTAAGGTATTCCCTACAAATAGCCAGATGATTTTTCAGGGATAGGTTCAGAGAGATTATAAGACTAAGATCAATATATTTCATACCACTAATGCTTGCCTAACACAGGCTAGGCACATTTATAGTGAAAATGAAAGTTTCATTTGAGTCTCTGTGGAATCAACTGTATTATGAATCAAGTCTAAAGTTACATTAAGAGAAACAAGGTGTTGCTGCTGCAGAGCCACACTTTTCTTAGCCTACTGTTCATCCCTGTGGTATTAAGAATTGGTTTAATTTATTTTTTAAAATCCATGAGAACAACGTAAACCAATGCCTAGCTCATGAAAACACTGACGTGTAATTTAAAAATATAATACATTCAAAAAAAGACTACTAAATGTACTTTCAAATTAAAAGCCCTGTCCACATTTCTTTTGGAAGGTGACAACTCACATTACAAGGATCATAAATCATCATACTATTATCAATGCAATGGGCACTTTCAGCTAACTGACATGTTATTCTACCCAGGGACAATGATGAAGAGCCATACAACAGTATTAGGAGGCAAAAATGGATCTTGATCTAAGGAGACAAGACATGAAAATTTGCTGCACAGTGAGACTGTATCGTACCTGAAGAAAGCTTTTGAATCTAGCTTCTGTTCTTTATAATTTTTATAATTAAAAAGAGAACAATATCTGTGCCAGAAAACACAAGCAGGACTCCTGGAAGCAGAACAGCTCACCTATCTGAGATCAGTGGGTGAGTCACACCATTTGCTGTTTACCTGATTTTGACTTTTACATACTCATTTGCTTGCAAAGGATTAATTTGGAAAAGAGACCAAGGAGCAACAAGGTCTGGAACAGCAACACAAGATTTGTCAGGAAGACACGTCTTTATGGCTCGGCAGATCTTAATATCTTCAATAAATTTATTTAAAACTATATCATTCTAATAAGAAAATTACTGACTAACCTAAAATACATCTGACCAGCTTTGAACATGTGCACGCTAACTGCATGTTTCTAGGGAAAAAAAGGATATTTGTTTAAACATTGTAACAAACACTTCACTCGTCATATATTGAATTATTACATTAGAAACTTCGGATAAGATTATTCACTGCCATAAACCAGTAAAGCTTATTTTTCTTTTTTTTTCACAATTATAATTTTCTATAATTGTAGACAGAATAATTACTCATAATGCAGTTGTTTCCTGTTGATAAATATTTTATTATTCATCTCATTTAACTTTTTCTTCTTAATAATTCTGTTAGTCAAAAGGATCATAATTACTGAAGCCATATCCGATCTCCCAGAAATTACTAACAATAAAGCAACTGACATATTACCATATTTTCTGTTTAAAGTGAAAAAAGTTGAATATAAGAGGAAGTTATTACAGAACAAATTTCAGCCTAGTTACAATCCCTGCAAAATCAAGCAAATTTTAAAACACAAAACATACCTTTGAAATTCTGGAGGAAAGCCATCAGTATTTTAAGTAGGGTTAGTGTTCAAATATTCTAAGATATTATCCCATCATATATTACTACACATGGTATAAATACTTTCAAAATAATTATAATAAAGGAATTTCTTAATCTAAGAAAAGTTGAAAACTGGGTAAAATCCCTGTTCTAGTACAAAAAAAATACTGTTTACAAAACAGACTTTTTTTTAATTTTCTGGTTTTGTATTTTCTAGAGACTATGCATCCTTCAGCTCACAATATCCTTTAAAATAGATTTCAAGGTGGATCTTTTTACCATTCTTTTCTCTCTCACAAACAACATTATTACCACCATTCACTTAAATGACAGTTTTTATGAATTCTGCCTACTTAAATATACAAATCCAAGTTTGTCCTTATGCTTTTTCCTCCTACCTCTCCTTTTCCCTTCATTTTATTAAGAGAGGCAATCATTTTTCATCATCTCTGGCTGGAATGAAAAGGTAGAGGTTTAAATTTCAAAAGGCCTCCTACTGTATTTTTTGAGATTCAGCCACTAGTGTTTTCCTGTTATTCAGTGTGAAACAGTGGTAGGCATTAATGGGTTCTTTTATATTGTGATATAAGAGGAAGGTTTCATAAAAGAAAATAGACAATAATATAAGGATATATACAGCCTTGACATGAAGAAAGAGCAAATAAAAGTGACAAGCTCTCATATGTCTTTTTTTCCTTGAAGACAATTGTGACACACAGCAACCAAAACTTAATAAAATTTCAGTGACTATGCTTATTAGAGAACAAGGACTTTTATTCACACTTCAGGCAGTGCCCATTCTCAGCTCCTTTTACAAATTATACATATACAATTTATTTTTGAAAAATGTAATTTCATCCTGCAGTGGCAAGTTTCTTTTTTGTTGTTGTTCTTTTGCATGACAATAATCTCTGGTAAATCTGAAATTTGAGAGAAAAAAACACCTACGACCTGTAGAGCAAATTTGTGGCAGAATACACAAGGCTGAGCTCCACACGTAAAACAGTGAGACTCATACATACAAACCTGTATTTCCAAATTATTACATAAATAACCCAATAAATGACTATATGAGTCAAATAGAGCAATATTTCTACAGAAAAGTGATCTTGCCTCTACCACATATGCTTTGGTCACACTGAACCTCCACATAGCCTGTTCCCATCACCAATATCTTAACACTCTCCACCAAACCTAACCTGCCTTGCCCCCTCTATAATTGTACATTATCAATGATGTTTGTATTAGCCTTCAGATTATGGATGTATTCACCATACATGAGCAACAAGAATCATGAATTTCACATTATTTCATAGCATTTACTATGAGTTCAACACATTTCTCTATTCTCTATAGCTCAGGTGGAATCATGTGTGCAAGGATCTGAGTCAATAAGAAAACAGCAAAACAACTGTTAAGATTTGCACTAATTTGATGTCTAGCTTGATTTCCATTTTCATTACAAAATGAACATTTCCTGCAAGGTACACACACGAACTTTCAGAAGAAAGCTTGAGTGACTGATTTCTTCTCCATATCCTTATCATGCTAGATTTTCATATGTCACTCTTTGATTTTAGTTTAATTTTGTTTTTCAGGTGGACTTCATATGTGATACAGGCTTCCATTAAAAATATAAAGGAAAAGAAAAGGGGGAAAAAATATATTGGAGATTTCAGAAGCATTTTCACAGGTGGTACTAAAAGTGAAATGTGGTAATCTTGATTGTCTTGTCTTTTCTGAATGTCCTGTACTAAGGAGTGTCTACATTCATATCTCATCCAACAACCACCACCAATAAATCATCAAAACTTCTTAGAATCATAGAATAACTCAAGTTGGAAGGGACCTATAAGGATCATTTTGTCCAATTCCCTGCTCCTAGTAGGACTACCTAATACTGGATCATATGACTAAGAGCATCATCCATATAGTCCTTGAATTCTAATAGACCTTCTCTGCAGTGCCTGTTCCAGTGACCAATCATCCTCTCAGTGAGGAACCTTTTCCTAATGTCTAGTCTGAACTTCCACTGATGCAACTTCGTCCCATTTCCTCATGTCCTACTGCTCATCACCACAAGGAGAAGATCAGCACCTCCTCCTCCACTTTCCCACTTGAGGAAGTTGTAGGCTGTGGTGAGTTCACCCCTCAGACTTCTCTTCTCTAAACTAAACAAGCCAAGCGACCTCAAGCCACTCCTTATAAGTCTTGTCCTCAAGACTTCACCATCTTGGTTGCCCTCATCTGGACACACTCTAATAGTTTGATCTTCTTATATTGAGCCACCCAAAACTGAATACAGTATTCAAGGTGGGGCCGTACTAGTGCAGTGTATAATGGACAATAACTTTCACAGACTGGCAAGCCATGCTGTGCTTGATGGTCCCCAGGACACTGCTGGCCCTTTTGTTTGCCAGGGCACACAGTTGATTTATATTCAGCTTCCTACCACCCAAACCCCCAGACCTCAGTCTTGAACAACCTAGCCCTAAAGCTCTAGGTTTGAAATTAGTTGGAGGCAGTGGCTTATCTCTTCCTCCCATGCTCAGACAGCAGACAACCCACTCTTTTGAAAGCCAGTGGTTTGTATGGATATAATCCCAGAAAAATTTGGCACCTCACAAATTCTTCCTGACTTCTACCACCCATGAGAGAACCAAAGCTGCCAGCTGCAGCCTAGTGGTTCCTCTATTCTGGGACAGAGTGGCAGAGACATGAGGGCTCTGTGTAGCCCTTTTACCTCGTGCATGTAGGAGAGTTCCTTGTATGCAGCAGCTTTAGTGTGGGCTCAGAAAAAAGGCCTTGGGGACTTAGAAGACAGAATTATATAGATTTGCTGGCCCACATGTGTAAGAGTCTTCATGATGCATTCACACAGTAAGAGAGTCTGTTTTGTCACAAAACTTATAACACCAAGTTTTGTGCTAAAGGTTATTTTCATGTACCCTGAAGAGATTTATTTCAAGCCTGCCATGTACTGGTACTATTTAATTGTACAGTTGAAACAGGAGCTATCAAAAGACAAATGAAACCTAAAAATTGGTTATAAAACAAATATACAGCAAGAGAAATCAGTGGTTTAAGAGAAAGAAAAAACAAGTTAAATTGATTTCAGGGATGTTTAAGATTTTACTTTAATGGTTTTTAGGCCTTTAGTAGATAATTTTTATTACGGTAGGTTTTCCACTTAATTGACAAGCGTGAGAAAGGCTCAGCACATACCAACCTAATTTCTAACTAACTTTTGGATTTGGAACAAATCCTCTTGATACCTGAGAGATGATGGATAAATCTCTTCTCAGCAATAACGTAAATAGATGTGTTTATACAATATATAATGCTATTTTGGACATAGGTGAAATATCATACACAGCAAAATTGAGGATTTCATAATGAAAAACATTCATCCAAAGTGGCTGTTCGCTTTGTGAAGCACTAGCTTTTCAATTTTGCTTTCTAAAACATAATCTGTATTGCCTATTATATTTAATATAATTTTTCCAACTTGTGAACCTAGGAAAGAATTCAGATGCTCATTATTCCTTAAGAATTTTTTATGATTAATTATACCTATATAGTAATGCAACTCCACAGACTCATCAAAAAAATTATGTAGGCATTTGTAAAAGAAAAAAAAGAGTACCTGAAGAGACCATCAGACCAGGCAGGTATGAATTTTTGCACTAGTGACTCTAATAGTAATAAATAAAATAAATAAAATTTTCCCTCACATTTTTAATCCCCTGGAAAGTTGCTAAATGATGCAAGATATTGCCTTACCTATGACATTTCCCTGACCTTTCTCTTTTCAACTTTGGGCATCAGAACTTTTAGTTGAAACAAAAAGATAGACAAGGAGCCAAGGAGGGAAGGAAAAAAAAAAAAGGCAGAAATGCACATACAGATGAAACTATTAAGGAATAAACTTTCACTGTTCTCCCAAAAAGGCTGTTTCTTTGATGTCAGAGAAGCTGTTGTGATGGAGGTCTTCTTTGAAATACTTAAGGTGATGTGGATTTATACAGCTTTGTACCAGGATCTTGGAAAATGCGAGACAAAAGCTGATGTTAGAGGTAATTTGGTAGGTGACTAACTGTATTGTGCATCCAGACACTTGTACTAAAAAGAAACGAGCCGTAAGAGACAAAAGGGCCAAACTGCTTCTTTTGGCAACATTATCAGCTACCTCTGGCCTCTGATAGTGGAAAGCAAAATTTACTTTCTCTGGACTGTTCAGTAAAGGAAATATGATTCTGAATGTCAATACTGACTACCATAATACTACATGTAAGAAATAGTTATTAGACTGTTTTAATGCCTGAACTTACTATTTTTCCAATTAGACTATTCTCTAGCAAAAAGGACTTGGAGAACTATCTTCCAAGTTAAGCAAAGCACATGGTTCATTTTGCATTTCACAAAATTAATCACATGCATAAAATTAAGCATGGCCTTTGTTGAACCAAAGACTTACTGAAGGTCGATTAGACATGTGTAAAGAAAAGCATATTTTCAAGACCATTCATTAAAACCTCACTGGTTAAAAGATATTAATTGACAAAGACCAAGAAAAAAAATATTGTGGTATAGAAGAACACAAAAGTACCACGCTAGACAAGCATGGGATGGGGGGGGAAGTATTCATAAAAGAAAGCTTCTGCGTTCTGCATAAACTACGTAAAAGAAAAATTCAAAATCTCCAAATAATATTTTATGATGTTTAATCTTAAATGCAAGGTCATCATAGTTACCTGTACCTAATATCTGAGGGTGTCATAACTGGAAATACTAAATAATAAAAGTGCTATTAGATTATTTTTTATATATAGGGCCTTTCATTTGTTGACATCAAATGCTTTCAGACCTTTATTTAATTTCATAGTAAAGCAAGGAGTAAGGCTACCATATATGAGGAAGACTGATATTTGATGAATATGTATATTAAATGTATTAAGTAATTACATTTTGCATAGTCCAAATTTGAATAGACATACATAATTTAAAGGGAATATTCCCTAGAAATGATGTTTTAATTTTCTGAATAATCTTTTTTTCAGAAAAAGACATCCGTATATATGACATCCATAAAATGTGTTATTAATAATTATTTTAATATCTTTGTCAATTTTTTGTTGGCTTTTAATAGTATACTACATTATATTGTTGCTATACATACTTTTCATTTTCTCACAAGCTATTTTTATATGTTATCTGGCATTGTTTTTTAAAATCTTAATACAATAACTGCATCTTTTAACATTTTAATAATAATGACTATTCAAAAGAAACATTTTCAGGTATTTTGAAATTATATATGCTGAATACTTAGAAGGGTATCAAAAGCAAAGTGCTGCAGAGTATTTACAGGCCGATCACAGTTCCACAGGTAAACACAGCAACTAAATGTTGGTGCTTAGTAAAATTTCTAATTATGGTGAATACGTATGTATTGTGCTTGGATACTTAAAAGATTATCAGAGCTCTCAAATAATATATTTACTTTTATTTTTCTGTTTGGAATACATGTTTGAGTAATTGAGTTTTCATTCCTCTTTAGGCTCTACAATTGATTAAAATTGTGTGAAGTGCAGATATTCCACTTTCCAAGAAATTACCAGATATTAGGAAAGCAACTCAAAAGCTTATTTTCAATCCATTTTAAAAATCAGATTCTTGCACTATGCCTTGCCAAATCTAAAAGGGAAATATTTCATCCTTTCTCATGCCTGGGCTACATTATAAATGTTGTACTAGTGAAAAAGTAGAGGGAAAAAGACAACTGGCTTACATTTTCATATGGGTTTAAATGGGAAGAGATGCTTTGTCTTGCTGAGGACTTTATAGTTCTTACTTCTCTACATAAAGATGAATTTGATGGAGGCGACTCATACAATCTCCTTGGAAGGAGAGAAATAATGCTATACAACCTTGTTGAACTTCAAGCAACTACATCAGCTTTCAACCCAAAGATACCCAGTATTACCAGAGAGATTCCACTCTGCCTAGTTCTTTTTTATTTACTGTAAAAATGAATATAGAGAAATGGGAGTGAGTTCAGAGAATAAGCAATTTAAGGAGCTCAATAAATTCATTTTGTAAAAGAAATTGAACAATGATAGAACTCCAAATGTAGGCAGAAAAGTAACACTTCAAACTATAGTAGGGAAACACATTACAATGACTAGAATTAGAAGGAGGAAGCCTTCTTAAATAAACCACAGGGATTTAAAAAAAAAATGAAGGTAAACTAATTGTTGACACTTCTTCAGAAACATTGTAACTTATCTATCACTGAACTTTGAAATCAGGACCAGAAAACTTTCTCTAAAGTATGAGGAAGAAAACCATTACCTCTTGAAATCGCTTGGAAATGTAGCCATTGACATAAAAGGTTAAGATTTATTACTATATGTGCTAACCCGTATCTCAAAAAAAAAGTGCAAGCCAGCTCTAAGGTGAACCAGGCTAAGACAAGGAGAAAGGCCTGTGAAGGACAACAAATGGCAGTACAGGTGCAAGAATCCATGCCAGCCTAAGCAATGCTATTTTGGAGGAAAACGCTATACCCCTCTACATCTTTACTCTCTTGCCTCCCTGATGGTTGAATAATTTCATGCCTTCTAAAGACTTGCTGTGACTAGTCCATTAGAAGGCTGATTCTAGAGGTCTGCTAACCAATTTAATTGCATTTATCTTATGTTGAAGAGGATTGCCTTCTTCAGGTATCAGTACTGGGACCAGTCCTGTTTAACATCTTTGTC
>JAVSBS010022838.1:53888-75475 GCA_033124195.1 Coracias cyanogaster | reverse complement strand
CATATTCTTGTTCTGTATTTGCCTTGCTATTCCTGCACACAGAGCCCAGAGAGCGGGGAGCAACTTAGCAATAAAAACTTGAGGTTCTTGGATACTCTTTTTCCTGGGGGATTCTGCATTCGAAGAGCACTTAAATAAAACCAAATCAGAAAAAAACTCCTATTCTACCATGGCAGATTTTGGACTAGGTTGCTGTTGACATGATACTGAGGGTACAACTCTATTGTAATTATACCGGCTCAAAATACAAACTGCGGTTTGCACAGGTATGACTGTGCAAAACAGTCTGGGCACCAACAGCAGACTTCCTGCAAAGGTGAACTAGAAAACCCATTCAAGAACACGTTACAATTTAGCCATATACCACTGTGCTCTATACTGTTATCAGGATTAGTAAATAAATAAATAAATAAATAAATGCCTTACCATCCTTACATGAGAAGCATATAGACATTATTCAACCTCAGCCTCCATCTTATCAATTCTAGGATTATTACACTACTACTCTACAAAAACAGTGAATGCCTTAAGGCTCATCAAATCTCAAGGACCCTGTTTAAAGACAGACTATTAAAAATAGCTCAGATAATCCAACAATAAGTTATGGGCCAATGATGGGAGATAATCACAATTTGCTTCAGATGATTGCAGGGAATTTTTTGTGTTTAAAAAGTCATCTTTGTTTTGCAGGAAGCACTGACTTCAACAGAAGCAGGAGTAATCCTTGGTTTAGTGAAAGAAAGAAAGAAAGAAAGAAAGAATGAACTAGTTGATGAGTTCATTCTTTGGCAGGATCTCTTGATGCCAAGTACTCAGTCAAAAAAGCAAGCAGAAGAAAATAATTTACTTCCTGCTCATGACCTGAGCCATATCCCACTCAGCCGTTTCAAAGAAGCAAAAGAAACACATTGCAATTTGCAGCCACGCTTGATCTTTGGGGTGCTTAAAAATCAATATTTTTGTAAAAAAAACCCAGAGAGATATTGAAAGAACTGGATTTAGCCAAGCAGCAACCAATAAATAAGAGCCTTAAAAATGTATTTGGCAAGGAAGTGCATCAGGAGAAAGTAATGTAGGAAAAAAAAATGTAGGAAGCGTTGAGAAAAGGCAAAGAAAAGAAAGTGAGACAAACTCAAAATTATTAGACAAAGAAAAACTAAAAATAAGAAAGCAGAAGAGTGAAACTGCAGCAATAGTTTAAATAATGGGACCCCACCCTGAAATTCTTTACATATTAAAGCTCCTCACACACGCAAAGAGTCCCAGTGCATTCAGTAATATCCTTTGTACGAGGTTATCACTGGAATAGTACGAATAGGTCATGAAGAGCTTTTAGAGGGGAGATAAGCAGTTTTCACTTATTGCGGTAGAGAAGGGAAAAAGAGAGGAAGATTCAAAGAGAGGGATGGCACTATCAGAGACATGGGCTATGAGGAGAGTCATGCCACAACTTCTGAAGTTATATAATTATGTTAAGAACACCTTTTTCAAAGCCATTGATTGACATCCTTGTCTTGAACTTCAAACTGATTTTTAATCATGCAATTGGGTGTAACAGGCTATACATTAGAGATATCATGGAGAAAGTAAGCAACACAATATTCAATTTCATATTTTTAATTTTGTATTATTATGTTGCTTACTTTTTTATGTATCTAAGGTCTCCTTTTCTACCCATATCAGTATGGTTTGTGCTCTGATACAGTGCAGTGTTGAGGATTGAGAAGGCAGTGGTGAAAGCACAGATGTAAATGGGCAGTGAATGAGCAGCCAACAGGGCAACTCACCTGAGATTGCACTGGCTCCAAGATGATGTCAGGGGAATATATATGTAGCTAACAAACTCTCTTCCCCTCTCCTGTGGTTAAGTAGGTGCCAGTCTTGTTCAGTTCATGAGGTGTCCTTTGAATCCACTGGCCTCCAGGCTTACCTAAAGCTTAAGATATTTACTGAGACTTACTGTGAAAACTGAATTGCTTTAATTTCTTGACTCCTTTCATTCCATTTCAGTTCTCATAAGTGGTCTCATCCTGAGTTCTTGCAGCTCTTTCACCATTTTTCAGCATGGCCTTCTTTCATCTGTTCCTTTACTGTTGTCTAGGTTAACATCTTCCTTGTCCTATGGCTCTGTGAAATGAACCTCAAATTTACAGAAAATTATACAAATCAAGATCTTCCCTCTTGACAATTTCAAAATGACATAATGACAATGTTAAAAACAAAACAAAACAAAACAAACAACTCACTGTAGATATTTGTAAAAATCGCAAATAATTTGATTTCACAAGTCAGCATTTTCAGTCAGGAAATGGTTTAGCCATAAATGCCAACCAGCTCTACCTATCACTTCTTTAAGTACTAAACCAGGATCTAGTGGTGACTGCACAATCCATTTTTAAAACAAACATCCTGACAAGCCATTTCCTTTCTAAGCATCAATGTTACGGATGAATGAGCAGCGTGTGCTTGGTAAATTTAGCCCAATGCTGAAAAGTGCTGATTGTCTGCTGAACTGTAACAACTCTTCTACAATGACTTCTATATCAGATTCTTCATTCTTTTTTTCTTGTCCCTTAAGACTTTCACATATTTTCAATAAAAATTTTATATAATCTACAACTGACACATTCGCTCAGTGTCCAAAGTATCCTATGATCTTGACTTTTCTTTCTTGATGTAATTCTATATGTTCAGTTCCATACATACATAAGCAATTGTGGATTGCTAAAAGCTATCACATTCAGGAGGAGAGGAAAAAACCCACTTCTCCTAGCAGGTTACTTATAATTGCTGTATTACTTACAGGTGTGACTGCACTATGCTAGTTATTACAATATTAACATATTTATGTGCCATTTACTACTCAAATGCTAATAAAACAAAACCAGAAAATTAAAGAAGGGTAAAATATATCATTTTGATTTTTAAAATCTTTGATATTTATTTTTTTGTAAATACAGCAAATGCTTCTAATTATATTTTAACAAGCAGTTATGAAAAGGTATGCCTCCTATTGGATCCTAAATGACTAATAATGACCTACTTTAATTTTATTCATTATCTCTAACTGTTATCAGAAACCTGTATTTGACATATGTGGATATTATTTGATCTTTTCAAACCACATTCATTCTCATTAAGAAAGCCCCAAGACACTTTCTTTCAGAATATTTTTCAAATATTCTGAGATTTTGCTTGTTATGTGAAATGTGACAGCACTTTCAAGTTCTTTATTATAGTTTTTTTTCTATGGCAAGAACCAATTATCCCTTCCCAGTACTAGTGTCTAGTTTTGAACTCAATATTTAAGCAATTAGTATCTGTATCTGTAAATTAATGCATCTATATTGCTAATGTAGTTTTAATCATACAAAATGAGTAAGAACAGCCTTTTTCACTGTTGTTAAATGTAAAAAAAATGTTTATTTAAAGTTAAAATGAAATTAAACTAGGAGAGGACAAGCAATGGATACAATTTTTTATGACACTTCTGCTTTTCTTTTTCTGAAGACAACCACTTAAAAGAACATTACCTTTTTTAAACAAATTTGTCTGATTTACAGAATCAAACTTATTTTCATACTTTTAAACTTAGTAATTGCTAACTATATAGGTATCTTCATGACAGCCTCAAATCCATTGCACCATTTTGAACTTTTATTACAAAGCCTGCATTTTAAGTTAGGAACATGCTGAGTTCTCTGCTGAAAATATTTCAAGTCAGAAATTATATTTAGCAATAATTAAGTATCAGGGCTATAAGTTATTATGAATACACAGTGATTTATATAGATTTTACTGTTTGTTATAATGCTCCCCTTTTGGGAATTATCTGTGATAGTTCACTATATCAGAAAAATTAATCTAGATATGTACAGATGCATCAGATTTCAAAATGCATTTCATCAGCAATCTACATGAAAGAGCTCTTCTGGCAAATGAAAACTAATTTCTTCATTTTGTTTTCTTATCTTGCCTTCAGAAAATGAGTAATAACAAAACTGTACCACACAGATTTGAGTTCATTATTACCTTCTTATGTTAATCACCAATTAATGGTTTCTTTCTCTCATGAATAAAAATTCTATAAATATTTTAGGTCCACTTGCTGATATGCTGATGGATGGGTTTATCTGACCTGCAGATGGCTGTTGTTACATCCTATTCATAATGACGGCCTTGTAATGTCTATCCAGAAATGTTAGAGAGGAAAATAGAAAAGCTGAGAATGAAAAGGAAAATTACTAAAATTGCATTGAGTCTGCTATTCAGTTCAAATTTTGTGTAATACTCTCATCATTGTATTTCTTTTCCTGATGTGCAGAGATAATTCTTATACTACACTTATAGCAAATGAACAAGCTGATGAGAAAAAAATTGAGACTTGGCTTAACATTTGACTATGCAGCTAGAATTGCCCTAACTTATCTTTGTTAGATTAGATGGGAAAGATAAATGTAAAAATTAATTCAAGGAAAAGTTTTCCTAGGAGTTTCAAATACCCAAACAAGAGATCATTGAAAAGGTACCTTTAAAGGTCACCTAACCCAGTATTCTTCAATCAGGTTGCTCAGATCCCCATACAATCTGATCTTGATTCATTTCCAGGGATGGGAAATCTACCACCTCTGTGCAACATGTTCCAGTGTTTCACCACTCTCATTGTAAAAAATTTATTCCTTCTATGCAGTCTACATCTCCCCCCTCTAGGTTTAAAAAAGACTTGTCCTATTGCAACAGATTCTGCTAAAAAGAAATTGTCCCCGTTTTTTTCATAGGGCCCCTTCAAGTATTGAAAGGTTGCAATAATGTCCCCACAGAGACTTCTTTTCTCTGGGCTGAACAACTCAAACACTCTCAGCTTTTCTTCATAGGCGACATGTGATCGTTCAGAGAATGCATACTATTTTTCTACAACGGGTACTTTTTGGTGGCCTTTTGTCATAAAGACAGATATTCCTGGTAGAGAAAAGAAGCCTGGGTTTTTATGTTTAGATTTCTTTTTTTTCAGTACAAAACTTTGATGTGGGATTAGCAGTCTTCAATGTGTACTCTTCCTGATGGAAAGAAAGATTTCTGTGTTTCCTAGATATAGGTTGCAGCAAGTATATTATTTTTAATGCTCTCCTCATGTTTATTCTTTATGCTTAAAAAGCAGTTATAGCTCTTATGACACCTTCAGATCAGTGGAGTGAGGCTACGTGGTGTTTCTATGTTCAGAAAAGTGCAGAAGACCAGTACACAAAATCCTAAAGTGGGACCAGTTCCACTTACCTCAGAAAGTATTAATGCATGGTATTAATTCTCTGAGACCATTATTTCTAAACCTTCATTAACAGGTTCCTCACTCATATGAAAGGAGAAGGAAGATCCAACATAATTTACATAGTAGTAATCTGCTGTAATACTTAGTGGTCCTCTCTTTACAGTTATCTCCTCTCTCATTCCAGTGCATGTCGATAAAGCCATGCAGTGACCCAGGCTGGGGGAAAGCTTAGTTTTACCCTAGATTAGTTCCACAGCCTGGACCACTCCAAAGTATCATGAATCCTTATGCCCCCATCCAGAGGGGCTGGGACACTGCTGAGTAACCTCATTATCTGAGTTTCAATTGCTTCTGGAGATAAATTGCTTTCTGGTCAGGAGAAACTTGCTCTGAACTTGCAAACAGGAGATACCTGGTAGATACAGCTGCCTGGTAAACTTCTGGATTACTTTAAGACTTAATACTTTTATGTTCTGATACTTACTCTGTCTCAGAGAGTGTGAAGAGGATTTCCAGGCTGAAGCATGAAATCTATTACTTTTACGCCACAGAATCACTATGGTTGGGAAGGACCTTTAAGAACATTGAGTCCAACCATTATCTATCTCTACCAGGCCCACTTCTACACCATGTCCTTGAGCACCCTATCTAGACAGCTTTTAAATACATCTAGGGATGGTTATTCAGCCACCTCACTGGACAGCCTGTTCCAGTCTTTAACAACATTTTCAGTGTAGAAGTTTTTACTAATGTCTAACCTAAACCTCCCCTGATATATCTTCACGCCATTTCTTCTTGTCCCATCAGATGCAGCTTGTGATAAGAGACTAACACCTGCCTCCCTACAGCCTCCTTTCAGGTAGTTGTAGAGAGCAATAAGGTCACCCCTCAGCCTCCTCTTCTTCAGGCTAAACAACCCCAGTTCCCTCAGCCACTCCTCAAAATATACTTATATAAGTATAATGCAAAACTGTGTTAGGTAAACAGAAACAGAAGTAAAAAAGGAACATTCTTATTTTTTTCTATGAAAAGTCACTACAACTTTTCTTTAAAATTTCATTAGGCTGGATCAATTTTTTTTTTTTTTTTTTTTTTTTGGTAAATTGGAAGCAGTCCACTCTTCCTCAGGTCTAAATGTAGATTTCAATTATAGGGAGTCTGATTTTTCCATCACTTATGTACAAAGTTTATAATTTTAGCTGCACTGGAAAAGCACCTCCAAAGGTAAAAAGCCTACAATATAAAGGAGATTAGTCTTTACTGCAAATTCTTTTCTTCAGCCCGATGCTTTGTATCCAGATAAAATTTGTTTCACACAGGCTCTGTAACCCTCAGTAGTCTTTCAGAGAATGTAAATATAATCAACAGAAATATGATTATTCAGGTACTTCTCAATATGCTCAATGGAGAATTGACTCACTGTATAGGTGAGCTGACATATTTGGCATAACCTGGAGCTTTAACATTGCTTAGGCTTTAAATTGTGTATGTAATTTGTTACAGCAATATGATTTGGCAGTAAAGACGACAGTGATCACTGTAACCAATCTGGGAAGACAGAAAGCTTGCTTATTTTTTATTGCTACCATCGCTACCAAGATAGAGATACAAATTGAGTGGGAATGTGAGACTACTTGACATTTTGACGTCCCAAATACCTCTTCATTACTTGGCTTCAGATTGGAACATGAGCTCTTCAGCCAGAAGTTTATACCTTGTTGCCTGCTCTTCCAGAAGGTAAGCTATGCTTCTAGATATTACTATGAAATTGCTGCCTCTGCACAGACTCAAGTCAATATTCAAAAGCTTGGGAAAAGCATAATCTACCGCCACAGAACTACAGAGAAGTGGAAGCAAAGGACACAGAGGGGCAAGGAAGAGTTGCCCACTGCTAATCCCAGACTTGCATTTACAGTCTGCACTGCTTGTGCTGTTACAAAGGCATGAGAAAACCGTTGTGGCTGAGACCACGATTAGTGCTCCAGAAAGGCTGAGCAAAGTGGCCATTGCAGCCATCTTTTGGTGCTAGGGGACTTGGCTTCTGCACTGAAGTTGGCTGCAAAGCTTCCAGAGTCTCCCTTAGCAGATGTCACATGCTTTCAGAAAGCTCAGGTACTATTTTCTCAATGAGTCTGACTAGTTACTAATGGGAACTGCCTCTGTATGTACAGAAGAGGCTGGAGATCTAATCTGTCTCGAAAGGTTTTGGGCTGATGTAAGTGAGTATGAAAGTAAAATATATGTTTCTTAACGAATACAGCCACTCTGAATAATACTGAGAGTTCTTTATCTCCTATTCAAATCATGACCATATTTTTAAGAATTACATCAATTTTTAAACATCATTCGTCTCTACCTTATTTTAATTAAAATGTTCTCTGCCTAGTCCATATACATACAAAAATGTAGTTTGCAGTTTGACAGGGTATTATTGAACGGTATGTGATTTGGTTTAAAAGTAACCAGATTTGAAGCATCCATCAGTCAGTAACAGTGCACTCATAGGTCACTGAAGCTGTCAATTTCAATCAACTCTGTAATTAAATACATCACCAATATAGATTTTGTGTAAGAATGTCACTTGTTCTTCAGATGTCTGCTAGTAGGACAAATCACACTTCAGTGTCTTTGAATGTGCCTTCTAAATACAGTTTTTTAAAACAGCATAACATCTCCATCCATCTCAATCTAATTTGCTGAATAGAAACCTGTTTAATACAGTCTGAATGCTGAATTTAAAAAACCAATGTATTTCCCTTTCTGTTTGAATGAATGCTGTAATGCTATAATGCTATATTAGATACTTCCTTGCTTCTCCTTAAACTCTTCTGCTGCTATTTGTTATGTAAAATAAAAAGGAAGAATAATACCTCATCAAAAAGAAAAATTGTTCACATCATCTGTAATTAAGATTACTTTGCTTCATGTTCAAAAATAAAAGAACAGGATCTTCAGACATGAGAAAATAAATCATTAATTCTAATTTTGCTATGGACAGAAATACCAAGTGTTTTCAAATTAAAAAAAAAAAAAAGGAAAAAAATCCCCATTTAGTGCTCTTAAGTGTCAGATTCTTCTATTATACTTGCCAATAGATTGGAAAAGTCTGAAATAAAGCTGAATTACCAAATATATATCTCCTGCCATTTGATTTAATCTTCAAATAAGCTCCAGGAAGCAGGTCCCTGGACAGTTAATCTTTAGTTTTGTAGCCCATGCACATTTTCAATAAGGTTACCAGGGAATTAGGCCCGGTAGGGAGGGCAAAGGCATATTGCCTTATTCTAAAGACAACTGTCAAGATCCTGCTAGCAAATTATAACTCCCTTAATATGAAAAAAACTTTATTAGCTGAGTCTCTGCTGCAATGAAACAGTAGTCACTCAGAAGGGGGATGGGTTTTCCCTGGAATAAATACTGGTCCAGTTTAAAACAGAAAAACTGTAAATATCATAGATATATTATATTTTAAGGTTCAATTCTGCAGCCTAGAAGATGCTAAGTATGCTACGACTGGGAATTCTGAGGGGAATGCTAATGGATTTGGGGTACCAGAGACTTATCATGTGCAACAGTTAAGTTGCGGAAAGCTAGTTTACTTACATTTTAAAGCAACTTTATACAGTTAACTGCATTTGTGAAAAACTGGTACCCTTAATGATTGCACCTTGAGTCAAGAGAAAGGTCTAGAAAAATTGAAATACATTAGTAAAACCAGTGTTTTATATTCTGTGTGGTGCAATTCCCAGGGTATAAATCAAAACCTGCAGCAAATTTAGACCTAAATACTCTAAAAAGTTCTAAATTCTCAACTCTAAAGCATATGACACAGGCAAGTTTTAAAATACATTTCACAAAGACCTAGAACAAAACATCACAGTAAAAATCCAGCCAAAATATTCCAATGTATATGTCTTATGAGGGAAACGCATGTGTCTAATAAAATAGCTGAAAGATAATAAATAAGGGAAAAGGGGACAAAATAAGCATACTCTTAACAGTTTCAGGAAAATCTAAAGAAAGGATGATAAAACCATTTTTAAAGAAGGATTGGCGTATAGAAGAGACTAGAGGATTACATCACAGTGGAAGTTCAATAGGTAATTTGCAAGAGTAATTTTGGTATTGGTTCTTCAAACAACTAAAGAAATTTAAATATAAAATTAAGGTTACGGTAAACATGTATCTCATTTAAATGCAGCAATAGCTTATAGTTTATTTGAATTTTCTAAACTGGCAAGGTAAAGAAGCCAAAGAAAACCCCAAACCTAAGCCAAGGACTATAAACAAAAGGTTTTTAAAACTCATAACAAATTCATGGAAATACAAGAAATAACTTTGTGGGTGAAGGAAAGCTTAATTTTATTAATGAATTGACATGAGCATTTGCTGTTAACCAAATATTCTCACTATAAAGCAGCTGGCAATGTTTTCGCTGCAGTTGTTATCTGCAGTCTCCTTTTACCTGTGAACTTGCTGATTATACTTTTTACAATCTCATAAAAAATACCATCTTGTTTCTTCCACTGCAATGAATTTATCCTTTCAGTTTAAATTGACTGGTCTCTTACACCAGGATGGCCAGGACAATGCCTCCTTTCTCGTCCTCACTGACCTGCTACCTGCCTTTGAAGCAGTGAACCAAACTCTTCTTGAAACTGTTCTCTTTTGGCCTCAGCAACCCTCTTCTTTTGCACTTTTATTCCTGCTTTTCTAATCATTCCTACAGTGTACTCCTTTGTAAACTCTACGTATCCTCTTCCAGTGTCCTAGCAGGGGGCCTTTGTCCTCTGTCCATTTTTCTCTACTTTTCATCTCTGCGTAATCTCATATGCAAACAAAAGCTCAGTCACCGGTAATACTGACCTCTAATCAAATACCTGAGATAAGTCTCCATCTTCTTATGGACCTTCAAGTGCACCTCTTTCTTCCATGCTCAGGCTACAAAGGGTATACAAGAAAGGAGGAAGATGTGCATTTCAAACCGCAGAAAGGATGAAGATAGGCCTCAAAGGAGTACCTTATTGTCATCTGTAATTCTACCCCTTTATTCATATTCATCTTCATCATCTTAAAACTCACTTGTGTGATGCCAACACAACCTGATAAATGTTAGGTCCCAGCTGTGCTGAAACTGCTACTATCTCCTTTTTGCCTCCTGTTCTTGAATTCAACTGTTGTCTATTTTAAAAAAAAAGAAATTCTATTGTGGAATTCCTAGGGCGGGAACTATTTTTACGTTTGTACAGAGATCAGTAAAGTGAAATCCCAGATTTTTACTACATCATACAAGGACTATGATGTCAGAGAACGTTGATAATGCACACAACCCAAATGTTAGTACTGTAAAAGAATTTGTACTTGCAGTGGAAAGATGTGTGGAGCTGAAAGAACAAACAGTACTGACTTTGGGAATATGCTAGTGTCTCTGGCACCTTTTCTTTTCCTTAGAAAAGGCATACATGCCTTCAGGATCCGACACTTGGTAGAAAGAAACATTGCAATGATAAGGACAATATTAATAAATTAGTTACTTCCTCTAAGAAGTATATCATGCCAGGCCAAGTGGACATATTACCTAAGTCCACCTTAACATGGCCCCAAAGACTTAATTTTTTTCTATGCTCATACATGTTAAGGTATATTATTCCCTCTCAGTGCCCCACAGCAAAACATGCAGGCTTCAGACCATAGTAAATAGATTACTGGAGAGAGGAATTTAAAAATTCACTTGACCAAATCATGAGAACTTAATCACTCTACAGCCCAACCAGAAAAAAATTTGAATAGTATTTCAGGCACATTAACCTCAAATAGCTTATTTGAGCTTTTTTTTGTGGTCATCAGTAACAGGTGACTACGCAATTGCAGTTTCTTGTGAATTACATTACCCAGTTCAATATATTTCAAAGGAATCCTTCTATCAATGTTATAGCTCAACATCTACATATGGGTTTAAAAAAGGTAGCAGAAAAATTCCAAAACACAATAAATAAATAAAAAAATTTACCTGGAGATTTATTTTCAAGAACCAGATAGATTTTACAGGGATTGATCAAGGGTCACTTGTAGATAAGGGACACTTAAAGAATGACAGGCCTGTAACATGGGAATCCATGTTTAATAAGCAATATAAACTTAATAT
This sequence comes from Coracias cyanogaster, assembly GCA_033124195.1. Lineage (NCBI taxonomy): Eukaryota > Metazoa > Chordata > Aves > Coraciiformes > Coraciidae > Coracias > Coracias cyanogaster. Next base: position 64,064 of record JAVSBS010022838.1, on the reverse strand, counting down.
GGGGATAACAATGATGTAAATGACCCTGATATTATATTACTCAAGTATCAGACAGAGAACCTGTCCATGTGAAGTCAGTGAAAGAAGCCCTGCTGCACTTGGTGACACTGTAATTTTACTCCTAAGCATAATTTTTATTTCTATGATGTCATACAGTAACATAGTAACGGTATGTGGAAGCAAGCCCACAGATACAGGCAACTCTTCATTATTATAAAGACTCAAAAAGAAATTTTACCATTGACGTGTACCAAAGAGTGGGATATTGCCTTAGATGTATAGCTGAACATAGGGAAAGAGATTTGGAGAAAAATAGAGTCAGAAGATTCTCTGAAGTTTGGTTTAAATCCTGGAATTTCCATTTTGCAACATATATCATAGTTTTTGAGATCTATTTTACTTCTAAGTCAATAACAACATACTGGTGAACCACAGACTGATGAATCTCATGCAATCACTAACTTTCAGCATTTCAATCTTCTTCCTGTTATCATAATTTTCTAACTTAGCTAGAAAGGCAAATAGTGTAGCTACCTTTATAACACTTGAGAATTCTTTCCACTGAGGTGGATCTGCTTTGGCTAGAAGTCACAGTTGGACACAAATTGAATTTGGTTCAAGATTCTAAATTTCAGGTGTTCTCCTTCCTGCAAATGAACTGAAGAAAACCCCAGCCATTGAGTCTTTTCAATTCTGAATTTTTTCATCCAGGTCAGCATGTTGAAGTCCATTCTAGCTTTTCCACTCAAATTTGCACCACTTACCTAGTAATACCATATTTCTGCCTCTTTCTTTTCTTTCTTTTTAAATAGTAATTTAAAAAATATTGTTACCTTTCTACTTGAAATACTAATCTAGCAGAATGCAAAAAAAAAGGATATTTGGGTGGGAATTGTGTATATGATTTTTTAAATGATCATACACTATAATTACTAAAAAACTGTCTTAAGAGTGACTGTTCAGGAAGTTCAGAACTGATGGGTTAAATTGTAGCCTGATTTTTCAAAAGTGAAAGCATTGACAATCCCCAGTGGAATCACAGAAAAAGCAGATGTAAGTGCATATCTTTAGATGTGTATATTTGAACTTTTCATCAGAAAGCTTCCAAATGTCCTGTGCTATTGCTTATCCTTTAACAGTCTGTTCTTCGTTTGGTTTGGAGAGGGTCAATGTTTACAATCAGCTGTGAGAGGCTGCAGCTGGGAGGGGCCACAGCCACAGCTGGGGTATACAACTGAACCAGCCAATGGGATAATTGATACCATGCTGATGTCATGCCTGCTATGTAAGAGGAGTGCAGACCCAGGTACACTGTACCTGTTTTCATTGAGTGGCCTAGATGTGAGCCTAGAGCAGAGACTGCATGTCTGGGGACCAGGTAGAGCCTCATAGTTTATATCACTCACTTTAGAGATAATTTCATTGGCATTATTGTTACTGCTGCCGTTTCTTCCATTTGAGTTGTTCTATTAAACTGTCCTTAGCTCAACCCATGGGGTTTTCACCTTTTTTCCTCCTGATTCTCTTCCCACAGCACAGGGAAGGGAAGGAGGGGGAGCAGTGGGCCAGCAGCTGCTTGATGTTTAGTTGTGAGCTGAGATTAACCTGTGACCTAGTCCAATGCAAAAGCAGTGTCAAAATGACATACTTTGGTGTTTGTAAGACTTAGTAGATCAATATTAGCTATTTTACATGTAAATTCCCTGCATGTGTTTCTAGAATTAGATCAACAGTACCTATTTCAAAACTCCCTATTTATCAGTTCAGGTAATTGGGCAAATAGCCAGCGTTCAGAAAATTTCAAATGTAAGATTTCCTTCACTCTTCTTCTGAATAATTTACATACTATTTCTTCTGCACTATGGGTGCTTTTCTTTTTATACAGTGTAAGACTTGTCTTTTTAACCAACTGATTTTAAAATCTTAATACTTAAACCTCAGTGCTCTTGTTACTTCCAGTATGGAAGATCACTAAGTCAAAAGTAATAAAGTTTTCAGGTCTATACTTCCTACTATTTACTTTTTGCCTGATTAAACAAGTCTGTTCCATGATTCATATGTTTCATACAATTGTAATCACAGATCCTTTCTGATTTAAAAGATAGAGATATTGAAATGATTTCACTTGCAGTTACCATAATCCTTCTCCTCCTCTCTCCATCTTCGCTCTCCAGGAAACCCTCCAACCAGCCAAACGTGGAAACTTTTAGAACCCAAGTCTAGCTGATAACATGTCTGCAGTACAGCCCAGCTCCTCTGAGAACAGACTCACAGGTTCTGTTCACAGATACCATCCTGAACTTTTGTCATTTCTACTAGCAAGGACCATTAAAAGCCCTGATCTAAAACCCTGATCTAAAACTGTGAGTAGTGGTACTCCTGTGCTTATGTTCCTAAAGTTTTTCATAAGGATTTATAGTTATACTGTACCATTTATGCAGGATACTGAGATGAATGAATGAAGCATAATAACTTCTTATTATCTTTCTCAAAACAATCTGATTTGGGAAATCTTCAGTTAAATGAATTTTCCTGACATGTCTTTCCATTTTCTAAACAGGAAGACATTGTTGGTAAATTTCCACTTGGAAACATGGACCAAAACATTGGTTTGGTTTTGTTTTTCTCGTGGAACATTGGTTTGTGGGAAAATCAAAACTTTATGGAGATTAATTGTGATGCCAAAAAACCAGAAAGCTTCTCTTGGTAAGAAGCAATGTTTCATCCTAGATCAGTCAAACCTATATAAACTACATCTGAACAAGGTGGTTTCTTTTCTGTATTGTCTCAAAACACTTTACGTGTGTGTCCAAAGTGAAGTATTTGGCTTGTATTTTGGTTTAGTCACATAGTACAAAGTTGCTATACCTTCTGCCTACCTGATTGCTAACGGCAGCGGTACAGGCACAATGGCACAGATACCCATGAAGGGTGGCAGTCCTCAGAGGAACCTATTATACCCAACCACATGCTTGTTCTGCAGTCACATTCTCAGTTGCTTTGTGTGACCCTGATAGAATACAGCTGAGGAAGTCATCATACCCTAGGGGAAGATGGTCACAGAGGGACCTGCAGGGACCTCTGCAGTCCTTAGTTTGCCCTGTTATGGTTCTGTGGAGGAAAAATCCTAACCTTTGGTTTAGGTTTTGATAGGCATTGCCCTCTTCAATAACCAGAAATGAAAGAGAAATTGTCATTTTCAGACGTTTTGCTACTTTATTTCCTGATAATGCTTGAAATAATTCCTCACCTAAGAACCATTCATCTCTTCTCATTTTTAACCAGTTAGCCGGTAATAACTGTTTATTCTCTGTTATAATTGGCAGTCCTGTGGTAATCAGCATAGCACAAGAGCCAAGATAGAAAAAAATGCCTGTAAGTTAGCAGACTAGGGATTTAGAATTTTCCCTTTTCAGTTTTAAGAAGATCTTGTAACCTGTGTGGACCATCCTTTTAGGTCAATTTCATGAAGACTATTTTCTTTTTTTCTATATCTATCCTAAATTAATACAGTAGGTGCTCTGCAGCCAGCATGGTTTTACATTGATCTTGGCCAGCTTGTTTACAGTGTTTTGGCAAGTTGCTGATGTACTTGTCCCTGGGGATAGAGCAGGGGTTAATTGCTGTTAAACTCTCAGTGCCAAGTAATGGTTCAGACTCTGTGTTACATTAAAGATGACACTAATAAGGAAAGAGTGCACTGGATTGCTCTATGTTGAAAATTGGACTTGCAGTGACAGAAACTTGGAGCAGAGCTGATGTAATAGCGAGGCCATAATGTAATTATAACTGCTGAACATGTGTCATACCAAGTTAAATGATACATTAATGAATCAAAACAGGTGATGGAGTGTTGCTCTTTCAGCAGATAGAGGTATTTTCAAGGTCAGATTGTCATTAGTTTAATAATCTGTAAAATGGATATTCTTCAAATTATAAGCAAAATCAACTTAATTTTATATTTTTTAGTGTATTTCTTATCCTGTACCAAAGGGATGAGAGAACAGAAGATGTTATTCTCGGTATAATTTTGTTTATCTCTTATTACATCTGTATTGTACCTAATACAATCTATGCGTACCCAACATTTTTTAACCAGGTATGAGCTCTATTTCCCTGTGCTCTGAGCAGGCTGAACACAAGCCAAGAGGTGTGTAGACATATTAGTATAGAATTGAGCCGGGCTAAGAAGCTTTGATGGGAGACAGAATACGTTACACTGAAAACAGTCAGTAAATGGTTTCAAAGCAGCTTGAACCACAGATGAAACAAGCTCACAACTGCTCAGAGAAGTTAAGTGTGGAGCAATTTTGTGAGCTATAGTATGTATAATGCTTTTTGCTTATTATGATTCTGCAGCAAAAGAAAAACCATCTCTTACCTCGACTGGTTCCTTGTGTCATGGGTGAAGTTCCTACTGTTAAATTCTGGTAGGACCTCTATGTTCATGAGTTAAATAAAGGCTCTGTTCCAGATCATGTTACAGTCCACAACACCACCATACAAATAATACTTGTCTGCCTGAACATGACAGTATTTATCTATCTCTCCAGCAAATTCTGAGTACTTAAAGAAATCTATCACCTATTTTTTAAATGAAACCTACAGTATTTTTCGGGTAGCCTTGGTTAAGAAGTTAAAACAGGGCCTTGTGGAACACAGAATATAGCCATGTTTGAGGAGAGAAAAAAAAACCCCACATTTATTTAATGTTGCAGTCCTTCAATTCCTGTCATGTCTAAAAAATTCTGTTTATTTCACTTTTGTATTGCATTCTATAAGCTTCTCATTTATCCTCATGCTGTTAAAAAATGAAGCGAAGATTTTTTTAAAAGGGTCTAGCTGAGTCCAGTGCTGAGTTTCTATTAAAAAAATGGGATTTTAATGCCTAAATCAAACTGGATCTTTTGAAAATGTCACAGTAGGGTCAGACTTTGAATTCATTTTTTAATTCTTAATCTTCCTTTTCTAATACGGCCAATATTTAAATAGAATTTTGCAACAGATTCCTTGCTAGATGGCACTTCTGTATTTTTTTATCTTTTCCATTTTCGTAAAAGTTGTTTGGGTTAAACTCCTTGTGTTTGGTGAAATCTTGGATTTTACCTCATTTTCCCTTTGATGTCATACTATTTGAGGAAGGCAAGTTTTTACTGTTGGGAAAATAAAGTAACGATAAAACTGTAAGCCCTTCCAGGTCTTAGGAGTTTTCCTAGAACTTAGGTCCATACCAGCTCTGTTCATCAGTGTGTCTCCCAGTGCTGTTCTTTGCCAGTGTATTTCCTGGAGGCTGGGCACCTTCAGGAAGGGGTTTTTGAGGAATACCTTAGGTAGGAGGAACTGTTCACATACTCTTTCTTGATCTTCCCTGTTCCCCATCTTCTTTTCTGCTTCTCTTCCTCTCTGTATTGTGATGAAACTGATGATAAACTGTGCAGCTCAGTGACTTCCATTTATGACCACCCTGCAAGGATGAACACAAAGACAGGAGCACTTGTCTTCAGCAGATTAATTCTGATTTGTTAAGTTGCTTCCAAGTACATTTTTGAGAGAAATTCTGAACTTTGGGGAAATAAACAAATTTGGCCTAAGAGTCATTTACATTTTGGGACTACTGAAATACAAGACTTCCCTTTCAGAAGATGTCAGGGAAGTCAAAATTTCCTGAAGGGAAATGTCTGCAGAGCAGGCATCACCACTAGGGGCAAGAACAGCATTCTCTGTGTCATTTGGCAAACTTGGCCCTTGAAATACTGACCATTCACTTTTGGTGGGGAGAGGCAGAAGAAGATGTTTCCTCCATGGCACGTATTATAAGTGTCTGCCTTCACAGTCAGGTCAGCATTTTTTGTAGATAGAATTATTGAACTTACTTTATTTCAATTCATATCCATCTAGTGAAGAGTGAACATTGCTTATTGTGCTGGGAGAATGCATTAAAAATCTGTGATGTATGGTCTCCCATCACTACATCTCCTCTAGTCATCCTTACTACAGAGGCTTGACACCCCAGCACTTCCTTGTTTAGCCAGTCAGTTAACCAGATCTGAGAATCGTAGATATTTATTATGGTTGCCAATCTAAGACTGAATTTCACCTTTGAGAGTCATAGGAAGTTTCATTGCCCATATTATTTATCTTAGTGTCATATTGAAAAAGAATGGCTAAGCACTATAATGGTCAGGATGACATTCTCAAGGAAAAATTTGTTACCTTACAAGGGATAAATTACCTAGAACATTTTATTAAGAAGGCTTTTTGCAATACCCAGAAGTTGTACGTGTTTGGGGGAACTCATTGACTCTCCAAGTTGTAAACTGCCTCATCCTTAGTGGGGAAAAATAGAATAATCCTTTACCATGAAGCAGATATGATAAAAAATGTTATGTTGTCAACATTGAAATGTTCTGTGGGAATATAGCAAATTTGTAGAGATATTGGGGGCGGGGGGAAAGCATTTTACTTTCGGAATGGAACATTGAAACCTTTGTATTTGAAGCAATGTTTTGTGTCAAGATGTATTAGATTTTGGATTATTAACCATCATCTGTGATTTAAAAAGTCAAGATTAGACTGAAGGATTTTAATTTTATAGAAGCAGGCATAACCATAACACAAAATTAATTTCCCTCATAAATTTTTACTTAACTGGAATAAAATAAATGAAGAAATGCTTTTGTTCTGACTGTATGAGAAGCAGAATATGAAGAGGAATGTGAATCAGAGTTGGAACACATGGGGTCCCATCTAGCAAATGCTGAAAGCTTACCCTTAGAAGTCTCTCATTCTTGGTGCTCTCTGAGACAAATACAGTGGGAATAAAATGAAAATTATGGAAAAAACAATAGTACAAAAAAGGTACAACTTATTATGCAGAAGAGCTCTCCCAGATTGCAAGGCTTTGTGAGAAAAGTTTTTCTGGAAATATAGGGACATTCTATTTTGGACTGTTCTCTGAAATATGTTGTAGTACAAACCACATTCTATCCCTCATGTTATTCTCATCACCAAACAAATTTAATATAATAGAGAGGGGAAAAAAACCTGTTAAGTCCTAGTTTAAAAAAAAAAATCAGTAATTTATTTGGCAATAAATTAAAACTCTGCCTAGCCCCTTTAGTCAACAATCTCCAAGTCAAAAGTCACAGATGTTAAGAGCTGTTATGATGCCAAGTTAATTTCCTGAAAATGAATGCCTGAGGTTGGATGAAGAAGAATCTTACCAGTGTTCAACATGACTGATAAAAAAGAAAAACAGAGCTTAGAGGAGCTAAATGAAAAGGTGATAGTAGTGGAAAAAAGGAAAAGTATTAATTTTTTGTTTTCCTCACAATAATAGTGCAGCTGTTCATAAAGACCATAATGCACATATTCCTGAAAATTTGTTTCTTGGCATGTAATTCATTTTTTCTACCTGACATAAGAATACCTACATTTGCTCCTTTTTCTGTGCTCACTGCAGGGATGACATTTCCATAAGACATCACAGAACTCCCACACTGTACCACAGTTCCTTCTTCCAGAGGGCATCTAGCTGTATTATCTAAAGGTAATCAATCTGCCCCACAGGATAAAATGGGAATGAGTTAGGAGAACAGCAAATCCCTAGGGACACCACCACAACAAAACAAAGAATAATATTGAACCGGCTCATCACTTGCTGTTTCTGGCCAGTGGAACAAATTGTGATGTTTTGTCCAGGTCCAGCAAGCCCAGAACTAAACAATTTGGGCTTGGATTTCCTGATATAAACTCAAAAAATATTTGCAGAAATCATTCTTTTTCTACAGAAAACTTTTATTTAAAGAGAGATCATTTTATGAAAGAAAGTTCCCAACCAGTTCTGTCACTGGCCTTCTTCAAAACTCCTTGCTCTGAAAAATGTATTAGGAAGCTTCTTGAATATTTGTCTTCCTTGTCCTCTGCAATGCTTCCAGTCCAGCTGCTTGCATGCCTACTTGTCACAACTAGAGGGTAAAGCCCATAATTACTGAAACTAAAAACAGCAGCAATGAAGTTGTCATGTTTTTGATCAGTCTATCTGCAATAAAAATGCAAATTCAACTGAATAAATATTATAGAACCAACTTTTAAAAGGGAGTAGCCCTAGAAACTTTCAAGTAATCTTTTAACTTGTCTTTTAATGTTGAAGGTTGGTCTGCATATTTCCACAGGCTCTCTGGTACTTCAGGTATTTCCAAGTACAAGGAGCACTCCAAAACTTGACATCAAGGCTGGAGTCAGGATAGAGTCAGGGTTGTCAAGCAACAAACATCAAGAACCAAAGACATCACAGAATCTAATTCACCTAGCCACCTTTATAGTGTGACTAATTTCTTCTGCTTGGCTGAAAGCTCTATTGCACAATGACGTGAAGGTTTGGTATCAACACTTTGGTCCATTCTTTTCCTCACTATTTCAATTTCCATGATTGAGAGTATAGTTTATATATCTAACATGAATATGTGTGGGTTTATCTATCTTCCATTGGTCTTGTACTGCTTGCTTCTCTTATTTCAGGTATCACTAGCATCTCTCCAAGAAGGAATTTACACACTGTAATCAAATGAACTTTGATCTTGCATTTAAAGAGCTAATGCTGCATTTTTAACATCTTGCTGCAAAGCACTCTTTCCAGCCCTTGCATAGTTACAGTAGCTCTTCTCCATGCTCTTTCCAGCTGTTTAATATACAAGTAAGATATAAGCCAGACAGGTTGTGGTGTAAGTGACAACATCCGAAGCTCCAGGAGTATAGCGTTATCACTCTAGAGATCTACAGCAAAGTTTCATTTTGCCTCCTTTCTGCTCCAAAGACTGAGAATGTTAAGGTCACATTTCAGACCCGTAATTTTGACATCATGCACCTTGAAGTTTAGTACTTTTGCCCTGACTTTCATCAAATGTCAGAGTCAGCAGGGATGTTATCTCACAAAGTCAGAGTAAAATTAAAGGTTTTAAGAAATTCCTATGAATTGAAACTGTACAGTTCTGCTCAGCTTTATCCTTAACTATGTCTGTGTAGATCTTTCTTTCTTGCAATTCTCCCTTCCTCATTACATTTGAGTCTTGAGTCAGTGAGCATTTGTTTCAGACTCAGTATCTAAAATCTTCCTCACCTTTTTTTCACCCTGATTGGTGTCATCTGTAATAAAATAACGTATATTATCAAGAACTAAGAAATGAAATCACATCATGAGCTGAAAACAAAAGTTAAAGAGCATGTAGTTTTTCTGTTCTGCCTAATATAGTCATTCTCAGGCTGAAGAGAGGAAAAACAATTGCAAGACTTAAAAAGGACTCTAGGAATGGCTGGCAGCAGTATTTATCTGGAACCTTTCACTTTCAGAATGGATTTGGTCCAGATTGAGAGCAATTTCAAAGAAATATTGACTAGAAATATTGCTTAGTGACCTGTGTAAAAATGAATTAACAATCCCAGCTGTTTCCTATAGGACATCACTAAAATTGGCAGCACTGTTGCCAGACAAAACAGCACCTTCATTGAAAGGTGTAAAAGATTTTTCACTTCATTTATCAATATGGCATGCATAAATAGGTCACAGACTATCCAAAGAAACTGAAATCCTTCCAAGTCACTGGCAGAATTTGCCACGTCGTGAAATCCATCACTTAGTCTACGCATGTAGGGACAGGTAGCCCATGTGTTCATGTGTAGGATATTGGGCTGGATGGCAAGTGACCAACTTCCTGAAGCTACTCACAGTCTTACATTATTGGACAGACAAACTGAGGGTGCTGGGCCTCTCTGGAATGAATGGACAGGTACAGTATGAAGAAAAAAGTGAGGAGTAGACAAAACTCTAACTTTCTTTCCTACAACACAGCTGGACAATGCAGCTAAAATAATAATTTGTTGTTTGCAAAGGCCAGCAATTAATTACAAGTTGGGCTATAAATGAAGAGAAGTGACCTATCTCCTGAAGGCAGATCTTCATCTGATCATCAGAGAAGAAGAAACATCATCTCTTGCACATATCTGTGTGAAAATTTAGGTTTTACTGAAAGAACTGTTCAGCCATTGTTGCATGCAGTGATAGAGAAATTTGGTAAGAGATTAATCCCCTTGCGTTCTAGCTGATTGTGGTGGGTTAACCTTGGCTGAGCGCCCACCAAGCCTCTCTATCACCCCCCCTTTCCTTCCCCTCCTTAGCAG
>JAVSBS010022838.1:9205-35670 GCA_033124195.1 Coracias cyanogaster | reverse complement strand
CCAGCCTCCAGGGCGTGACGTCATCATGGTATAGAATATCAGCACCCAATTAACCCTGTCCTGTCCGAACCAGGACAGCCAGGCATGCTTGGTTTCTCACAATCGGGACAGATAAGGATTTCCATGCTTTTCTCTGCACTTGCACTTCATGCAGTGTAAGAAATTCCCTGATCCACTAGAGGCATGCCTCACCTGTGCAGACCACTATAATATATAATTTTCAGTTCATTCTTTTTAATTACTTTTTTTTCTCTAGAAGATTTCTACAACTACAGGCAATCTTAATCCTAATAAGTGAACATTTAATAAATATTACTCGTGCAATTCTTAAAGGCCTTGATGAATTCAAATACATAATCACTTTATTTTAAGTTTTGGGATGTAGATGATAAAGTGAACAGAGGTGATTCAGAGTAAGGGCAACACATCGCCACCTTTCTTAGTCTAAAAAGACACTCTTCTGCAGTGCTTAAAATGTAGGGGAAAGTCTAGTGATTGATTAGCTAGTTAAGTGATAAGGAGGTATATCAGACAGAGATGCAGAAAAAGTACAGATAATAAGGACAATCAAGTATCCTTGATCTGAAAAAATATTACAGTGGTTTGTAATCATTTAAATTATATTTTTAAGTGAGAAAAATCTACTGCAAGGAGTGTCTAATTTTATACACACTTTATTTTTACTATTATTAAAGACAAATCTGTGGCAATTGTGTCCATTATTTCCAGTGGTGTAATATTTCCTTGAAAAGGAAATTACTGGATCATCATACTTTCATTTGTCCATATCACATTTATATTCTTTGATCTCTTACTGGCATATGGTAATTCTGATAATTATCCGCTTCTCTTGTTTGTTATAATACTATGTGGCATTATATTATGTTTTACATTATTAACAATATTATACATATAATACAATTCTGCCAAATCAGGTTGTGAAAGTTGTACGGTATCAAGTAGGCTATTAGGCTTCAAATTAATGATCTCTATAGGTCACAGGCACACTAAGGATACTCATAAAATATTGTCGTTGTGATTTTCAGGACCTTGTACAATTATATTAATTTTTCAGATATTTTATGCATTTAGTGTTCAAAGGGGAGGGATCTTCATGATCAGATGACAGCTATCCATTTTCTTGTTATTCAGCCTCCATTACCATAAAACCTTGTGCTGTAGCAACTCTGCTTTTAGTTAAAAAGGACTTGCAACAAATCTCATTAATATATCAGAAGCTGTATTACTGATCTGGTTAGAGCAGTTGCTGTCAATTTATGAGCTCCTGTTATTGGGATGTCTTCATATCAAGTTTCAAAACCTTTTTCTTCCTTCACTTTTGTTATGACAGGATCTGAAAGACTCACTAACCCTGGTTTTTTTTGTTGTTCCTTTTTTTTTCTTTTTCCGTCAGTTGTTAACCTACAAAAAAATATTTCACTCCTTACCCATTAAAGTTTGTGTAGTCTTTTGATAAAGGGCACTGTCATGAGTCGCTTTTTTGTACACATTGAAAGAGCTTCTACTATTTTGTCTAGTATGCAGCAGTAGTGTTCTGGGTCACTATTTTGAAATACAGTAGTTATCATTCTTTATATGCTATCTCCATTAAGAATAATTTTCCCTTTTTACAGGAAATCTTAATTTTCTTAACAAAACTGCTTAACTTTGCATTTGCATCACTTTCCTCTCTTTGTCTTTTTATCCTTCTCCATAAGGAGAAAGAGGCATTAATTTTTAGTGCTTTTACTTTTTAGAAAATTTTGACTGCTATTGGAAGTTTCTCAAGTGCTTTATACAAACTGTGCATTTTCCAGAAGATAGCCAATTACCAAAGAGTGAACTACTTCTAAGGACAAAGTCCAGATCTAATATAATCTAATCACCAATCATGGTTATCCTGTGAAGGCAGATAAATGGCTTAGGTTATATTTTTCGAGGGTTGTCAATATTTTAATAAAATTGCCAGATAACAGTGACAGTGATAGGAAGTTAGAGGCAGAAATAAAAGAGTGTTTTGAGGCTAAATTTCTTAGAAGTAAAAATAAAGCTCCAGTAGTCATTGTTTTATTTTCATACAGATGTGCACCAGGGTAGGAATAATACATACTGTTTTGCAGCATGACTATTCTCTGTGCAAGTCTTGCATTTGCTACAGCCCTCCTCCAGTTACAGTCTTACTCACAAATCCATTTAGTGCTACTGGTATCCATTTGGCTTTCATCTAATCAGATGTCTGTAATTGAGACAGAACTGCTGCTAACCGAACCAGATCTGGTATATCATCTCTGCTTTTGTTGGCCTACAGGACACTGCAGTCAATCTTGATTTGCTTTGCTTCTCAAGGACCAAATCCAGCTAGTTTTTGCTCTGAAGTCTCCTCTAAAGCAATGACATTAGTTCCAGTCCCCATGACACTATGCCCATAGATCAAAGACTTATCAAAAGGGAAGCCAGAACAAATTAACGCTCCTTATAGAAAAATTTCTAGTTGTCCAAAAGGAGTTGTCATCCTCTTCTGCTGACTTTTTGCTTCAGTCAGATAGTGAAACCAACATTTTGGAATGAAGGAAAGTCTTTAGCTGTACTTCTGTACAGTTTAATGAGTTAAAAAATTCTCATTCATACAGTCAAAAAAGAAAAAAACTCAGTTAATGCAACAAAAGAGATATGAGAGAAGCAACTATGGGTAATCAGTATTAAGCAACGTAATTTAATTTCTCTGAGTGGGCTTTTCTTCCTCTCTGATAGGCACAAAAAGTTCCAAATTAACAGGGGCTCCAGGTGTGCAGACACACACCTCACCAAATACTGCTCTATCTGTTGTTTCAGATTGAAATACTCTTTTTATATAAAAAAAAGAAGTGGTATTCAGTTGACAACAGTTAGGACTTGGGGAGGGATTTAAGAAAGTAGCAAAAGTTGTGAGTGGAAACAAGTAACAAATGAGAAGATCAGAAGACTGACATTTATACCTTGCTTTTAAACATCATATTCCCCATCGCCTGATTCAGCACAGAATTAAACTCCATGGGATTTAAACAAGTTAGGCAAATATTTATGTGCCTTGCTGAAAAAGGATGGTTTGCTGAACGATGTTTTATTGAATCAATATTCTGCTACCTCCAATGAAAATCTAACCACAGTCAACTACAAATGACAATCCTGTGCTTTGTTTATTTATTTATTTCCAAAGGTCATGCATTTGTATCCTGAACACCTCTCCTCTCCTATTTATTATACTATTTCAGGGTTGGTTAATCTTTACAATATTGAATTATGTAAGTTTCTAAAGCACAATTTCCCAGTTTCCTTTTTTTTTAGTAGAAAATTACTACATGTTTAAAAGGTTATGAAAATTAATTATAGCCATATTTACTCATATCTGTGGCATTAGAAACTGCTTAAAAAAAATCAACACACCAACCCAATCCAAAATAAGAAAGATATCCATATGTCTTCTATTTGTGTTTCACAAACTTATCAAGCAGTTTTAGGGATTTAAAATCAGACATTTTTCCCCTGTAGCTTAAAAAAAAAATGTATAGACAGATACAGAAACAGGTATCTTTGAATTACATCTATAGGCCAAAATAATGTAATCAAGTTCAGAAAGCAAAAAAGAAAATTTCCTACTACTTTGCTGTAGCAGTGCCTGGAAACTGTAAATAAAACTGAGGCCTCCTTGTTGCTGGAGAAGTATCATAAAACATAATAAAAGCTACTGTATTCTCTGGTGAGGTTTTTTTCTTAAGCACATATATTTGGCTTTATCATATCTCAGTTTAGAACTGAAAGCTTGAGCAACAAAATGCTTGACCAAGGCCATATCAGTATCAGATATGGCAAGTGCCAGCAACATACACTTGCCATGCTTTTGTACAACCAACGTCACTATACATACTCTCTTGCATTGTCATGCTGCCTGAAGGTAGGATGACCAAATCTAAATTTTTTTTGCCTGCATTTTGGAAAAGCCCTTGTGATCAATCAGGATGAAAAAGTTTTTGTAATTGTAATTTGCTTCTTATTTCATTTCTTCTAATAGTACATTCACTTCTAGTCATGACTTAAGCCAAAGCTGATAACAGAAATTACGATTTATTAGCTCACCATTTGTGAAAACAAACTTGAATGCATACAGAAACCTAAACTCTACATTTTTAAAAGATCTAGGAATTTATTTCCTTAAAGTTTTTCATTTCACGAAAACAAGTTAAGATTTAATACCAAATGATACCATTAAACTTTGTATTTTCCTTCCATCCTGAATTTTAGGTCTTTTCCCTAATCAGACAATCCTTTTGTCCTGATGGACTATAACATTTGCTCTATTTTTGTAAAGTATTTTATAATCTTTTGTCACTGAGCAATGAAGTGTTTTACTTTATTTATCCTTAACAATAAACATGATTTTTCTAGTTTGTCATCATATTCACATTGCAATTGATATCAGCTTTGCTAATGTATTGTGTACAGCATTATGGAACATAAAATCTACAATTTAATATAAGTATTTGGTATAGGTGCCATTACCTTAGAAAAGAGTTATAAATGTCTCCAGCATTTGTTAAGTTTTATGACTAAACCCCATTCTATGTGGTCCCATTGGACAGAGGTGGTGGTTTTCTTCAATACATATCTTCTTTTTAGGCCTAAACCCCCCCTTTCTGATGAAAGCTATTTAAGAGGAATAAAATCTGCAGGAGTATTTCATTGCCTTGGGCAATGCTTACTTTGTAGTCACTGCAATCTAATGTAGGCAAACTCAAACTAGTCCAGTTAGTAACTACCTTATGTCCTGATAACTGCATAGCTCAAGTGCCATGGCTTCAGTGCCAGGCTGCATATCCTACCTGCCCAGGCAAGCTGCTCTGCAGTGGTCAAGCCATGTGATACTGCAGCTGGTTCCTAAGACAGACCCTGGAAGAAGACAGCGCAGATATATAACCTCTACAAAAAAATCACATCCTAAGCCTGCGTGTCTGTGGCAGTCAAAGGCATGACACACTGAAATCAGTCTTGTTCTAGGACAGTAGTATCCTGGGATTTACATCAGATGGGCAATGTAGCAGCTTGAGACCCATATATGCATAGGTATTCCCCTTATGATCTTGCCAAAATGCAAGAAATTCCAACCTCTTGGCTAGTATTTATCTTGTCCCATAATCATATATTCAGAGAAAATTCTGTGATCAAGGTGCTTAGGGTTCCTGGTGGGGTTATTTGGATTCCCCAGTGTTGCACCTTCACTATATCTATTATTCTGTTTGCTGAAATGAATTGCTAAGCATGCCAAGGTCACCAAAGTGCATAACCTGTGCTGGTGCCAAGTTCACAGTTAATGCCACCTGCATATGCCACCATTTGGCTTCCAAGGGAAAGGCTGCACATGCCACAGCTACACACACATTGCCTTCCCTCACATTGGTCCATGAAATATCTGTTTTGTCTCTTGTTTGACAAAGTTACTCGGGCTCATGTGTGCTCATGTTCCAGGCATACTGAGGAGCAAGGGTCTACATTTCCACACTTTGAAAACACCACCTGCTGAGATGACAATTTCTGTGATTCTGGTTTAAATTAACAGATTGAGACTTGTGGATCAGTGACAGTCTTTCTATCCTCTGGAAAAAGGCTTTGGATGATATTATGTTCAGCAAGATTATAGCCACTGTTTAGGGTAGCTTATAATTTTAGGTAGGCAAAAACTCACCTAGAGGCACCACCATTGCTGTCACTCTCATCAGATGTTAAGGCAGGTATCCAGAATCACAGTTTCAAGTTAAACTGGCATCAGTGGTTCATGGTTCATCATACAGCAATTTCTGTGCTTTCACAGAAGGGAAGACAAACACATCCATGAGAAAGAGATCAGGGAACCCCAAACTAATACTGTATTTAATTTTACTTCACTTATGCTGTTGTATAAATTGCTCATTTCTAAGTGCTACATGTCTTTAACTATCACTAATTTTAATGGCAAAACAAGACACTGACTTCCATATATGAATACAAAAGTTTGATCAAAGTCTCCATCCTTGGTGATACCCGGAATCTCTCAAGGCATGGTCTTGGGCAACTGGCTGTAAATGACTATCCTTGAGCAGGGGGGTTGTACAAGATGACCTTCAGAGTCCCTTCCAACCTCAACTATTCTGTGATTCTATGAAGTCTAGGGGTAGTGCTGGAGTTCAGAACCAAAACTTAATTTACTGGATTTCATAAGTCTCTAAATTATGTTAAAAGACTTTCTTTGTATACCTATCTTGTTAGTGAAGTGACTGATAGTGTTCACAAGAATATCTTTTTCCTTATTACATTACAGTTTAGAAAAATTGACCATACATGTCACTGTTTCACTACAGAATCCTAAGAGTCATATTCTTGTTTTCATCTCAATTTTACTTAGTCTTGGAAAACATAATTTAGTCTTGGCAGAACAAAAAAAAAAGATGTATAAGCATTTTCTGTTGAAGTGTGTGTTCTGTAGGATAACCACAGAGGGGATTTTATCTCCTGAAGTTTAACTTTTCTAAAGCCTATTGCGAGTACAACATGGATAAGAGACTTGTCATTTTATTAATGAAGAGTGACCAGTTGTCACCCCCACATGGGAAAAAAAAATTCTGACACATTAGCAACGAAGGACCATGAGACAAACCAAATGTAAATATCAATGGTTTAAAGAGATAATTAAAGCTCTTGAGACTGCAATTATGACAAGGCAGTATGACAAGGCACATGTATGTTGACAGAATATATTTATATTGACAGAATCTGTCCGAGAAATCCTTTTTGTACAATATATCTGTCTGTCACATCTTTGGACTGCACATGCATTTATTGACTTTGTGTTAGCATAGATCTTGAAATTTGTCCCTTTGCCTTATTACTCAACGACACTTGGTTAAATAGATCGTGTTTTCAAACACCAAGCTTCCTGAAGCTATTTTTCCAAAAGTTTGAATTCAGCGTGTACATTACTAAGTGATATTTCCATTACATTACATACATCATACTTATTATGTCACTCTCACTCACAGATCCCTGGTTAATATGAATGAATATGGATGCACAGTATGGATATTTGGACACTATATGTCCTAAGAATACAGAGGATTGCCAGAATCAGATCTTTGGATATGTGATTAATTTTCTAAGAAACTTACAAATACAGAAGTTAAAATTAAATTTAAAGGCATTCTAGCTTAGAAACTGCACCTAGCAGAAACCTGCACCTTTCCTCTCCTTGCCAGGACAGATGTGACTTATTTCTCTGGTTCAAGCCTCTTGACTCTTCCCAGCTAAGTGGGACTCTGGCCACAAAAGAAGCAGAACAGTGTGGCACACAGGAAGGGGCTCTATCTCTCCACTACAAGGTCAGAGGCAGTGGCATCTGGCTGCTGTTTGAGGACATCTGTTAGAGACAGATAGAAAGAGAACAAATCTGAAAAACAAAACTACTCTTAGCAAGTTCTTGTTTGCTTTTGGTAGCCAAATAGATTCTGATTATGTTTTCTTTTGGGAAAAAAACCCAACATGTCATTGCATACTGACACGTGAAAAGAACTATATCAACATTTTTTTGTATATATATAAAAAGATATATAATATTCAGCCATTGTATACAGAGATTTATTAATTTACTTTTTGCATATTGAAGAAACAAGGATGAAGTATTGCTAAAGTGGGTTGCTTAGTAAATAAATACTTAAAACTGGTCAATAACTTTATTTAGGTAATAAACACAGAAATAGTTTTAAATAGTTTCAGCAATTTCCTTAGCTGGAATTCAGTACCCTTTTTTGATTAATTTTATTACTTTCAACATTTTATTTGATTATACCAGGAAGAAACCCACAGCCTGTTTGATCCACCAAAATAAAACAAGAAAAAACTCTACCTTCCTTCTAAGACTCTGGCATTCCAATCCCTTAAAAAAAATCTGATTAGATCTATAACTGAGTTTATACTGAGTTTCAGTCAACTTTGTAACTCAGTTGCCAAGACAAACAGACAAAGAACATCTTTTCAAAAATACACTTGAGCATTTCCTTCTATACAATTCATAATCTCCAGAAATCAGACGACTGAATTAGATGAAAATCATGTTTCATTTAGTGAGCAATGCATTTTGAACACTTGTGGCTTGATAAAAGATAGCTAAAAATGTGATTTACTGTTTCAGAGAGTACAGCAGACAGAAGGTCCAAACATGTTATGTTTTCTTTGTTTTAAAGAAAACTTCTGTGTTTCAGGTGTCCTGGATAATGGGTCCGTTTACCACATCCTGCTACAAATGACTACTTTCCTACCATTCATGACTGTATTAGCTCCAGGTTTACTTACATTTGGGTGGTCATTTTGGGAAGAATCTTCTACTATTTCTCATGAATTATAGTTGTAGAAATTCTCTGCCTAACATCAGTGTCAACTCTGCTCTCATAAAATGCTGAGAAAGGATTAATAGAGGGATTTAAAAAATTTTTTTTTAAAGACAAAAGTTACAGAATTAATCCTGCTCATAACTGTGCAAATAGCCAGCCCTTCTGAAAATGAGATGAACATGGAGGAGGGAAGATTTTATCTTGGCTCTTGAAAATTCATTGTCAAAATTGCAATTTCTAAAAGTATTATTCTTCTAAACATACCAGTGAGTAGGAAAGGGGGAATAGGAGAAGAACAAGAAAAAGAACCCTGACAAATTCATAGACACACAAGAAAAAAAAAACCAGGAAACTGAGCTAGATTTAGAAACAGGAACGGAAGGGAGGTCCAAGGAACAACGTGAACCTGGAGAACAGAAGGTAGAGGGAAAACTAAAGTACACTACCAAGCTGCTTTGCATTGCTCTGCCAATGCAAAGTATCTGTAAATGCAGCTTAACTGGCCAATTCACTCTGGCTCCCTCACTGACATAAGGCTGCTAGAGTATATGTTCAAATATGTCCACAAATAATTAAATGATTAATACAGAGAAAGCCTAAGTTTGATGCTTCTTTTTCAATTCACTGTGAGAAAGCACAGGACAAAATTTTCTTAGCATTCCCTGTGGAGACCTCATCCATAGAAAAAAAGTACTAAACAATAAAACAAAACCCTGAACTCTGTCCTGTAGTGATACAAATAGAAAACAACCAATATTTTAAAAATGCATTACATTTGGAAAATAAGCAGAAGTGCAGGTGAGAGGCTGGATTACTGGTTTCCTAGAACACAGCATTTGAAAGAAAAATAATTGTAAAACCCTGACTTTTAACCCCTTTTCTTCAGCTGTGAACTCCAGAAACCCCTCCTGACATCTGAGAGGCATGGTTCTTACTAAAGCTTGCATGTTTGCTTAAAGTTTACATACTGTTGGAAAAAGTAGAAGAAAGACATGAAACATAGATTGTCATTTCCTCATTGAAAAGTGCTCTGAGGTACAGTTTGTACCCACCACTACAATTTAATAATTCTAGAAACACTACATAAAACCTGCTCCAGTGCTACTCCTCCTTGTCTTTGAAGTTCTGGGAAAAACAATAGTACAGTCTTACTCATCACTCAGATCTGAAGAACTATCTTTGCTAAATATAATACTCAGATCTGTTGTATCACAGAATCATAGAATACTTCGTATTGGAAAGAACCTTATAGATCATCTAGTTCCAACCCCCTGCTACAGGCAAGGACACCTTCCACTAGATCAGGTTGCTCAGAGTCCCATCTAACCTAATCTTGAATGTTTCCATTGATGGGGTGTCTACCACCTCTCTGGGCAACTTATTCTAGTTGTTTCACCAACCTCATTGTAAAAAATTCCTTCTTTATATCTAGCCTAAATCTACCCTCTTTTATTTTAAAACCATTAGCCCTTTCCTGTCTCAACAAGCCCTGCTAAAAAGACTGTCCCTGTCTTTCTTATAGGCCTTCTTACCGGCCCCCTTTAAGTAACGAAAGGCTGCAATAAGATTTCCCTGGAGCCTTCTCTTCTTCATGCTGAAAACCCCCAACTCTCTAAGCTTTTCTTCACAGGGGACTTGTGCTCTCATCATTTTTGGTGGCCCTCCTCTGGAGCTGCTCTAGCAGGTTCAAGTCCTTCTTGTGCTGAGGACTCCAGAGCTGGACACCGTAGTCCAGGCATCAAAGATGCCTTTCCAAAGACAACTTTTGAAGGACTGCTATGCAATTTTAAATCTCTTTACTGTTACCATTTGATACAGCAGTCCCCCACTGCCAGATTGGGCAAGTCTAAGTCACACATGAAAGCTTTTAAGAATGAACTGCAGTGAACTTGATTAGGCCTTTGCTAAACTGCACACTTGCCACATTGTTTTGCCTTCTCCTCCTCTGCTGAGCTAGTGCTCCATGAGTTCAGAGATCTTCTTCACGCAAATAACAGGAAAATCATGGGGGGTTGAGAGAAAGATACGTGTCTATAAAAAAGATGGCTTGCAAATTGAAGATGCCCTAATCCCTGTCTTCAGGCATGAAAGTCAGCAGCAAGCACTGCTTGGTAGCAAGGCATGATGCCTGTTATCCTTGCTCAAAGAAACAGAGACTCTTGTACCTTTCCAGTGTCAACTCTCTACCTCTAGCTCTCTAACCACAGCAAAGTTATCAACAGCAGAGACACTCTGCCTGCTTAAATGATTGTAATCACTAACTCCCCTCACTAACATTAAACATCTCACTGGCAATCAGAAAGAGTGAGCTGGAGCCTTCAAACAGAACTACTAAAATGCTTTTCTAGACTCATTGATTCCTCTTTATTCAGGAGCATAGGCCTAGACCCAGATAATTACTTGAGGTTAGAATAAAAACTTCATCTATCAAGTTGTACCTTTAACTATGTTAGTACTGGGACTTGACCATAATTTCTTTTGTGAATTTTCCAATACTCCATCTTGTTTGGATTGCAATAGGCTCAAAATGGAATACTATCTGATATTATCAACTGGAGAAACTTGCAGGTTTTCAGGGCACTGTACTGTACGGAATGAGGAAGAGAAGATTTAAGGAAGTACTTATAAAAAACCCTCTCCTGTATCAATGAATTAATTTCCAATATAGATATGATTTTCCTTAACCAATATATGTCCATGATTTGTAATTCTGTGGGACATTTGACATAAGTAAAATCTTACAACAGACAACACATTAAAAAAATATGTTCTGCAATTCTCTTTAAATATTTTAGTGAATCATAAAATATTTTACTTCTTGACGAAAGAAAGAATTCTGAAACTCTGATATAAGTGAAGAAGGCTTAAAAGTATTTGTTTATTTTTAATGCCATTTCTTATCAAAGATAAATAGCCATGGACAGTTCTCAATTCTTCCTGCTATCTAAAAGTTCTAAGTGATCCATTGGAATGGTTGATATCCACCTAAGTGGGCTGAACTTCAGATTTGAAATTCCAGTTTAAGTCAGAAGCTGCCCTCTATTTTCACTCACAGGTATGCACTGTATATGACTAAAGTCTACAAATGCAGAAATACAGCCTAACAGTTTGTGTTTGGTATTTTACACTGACAAGTTTTTCATTCTCACTCACTTCCATTGCAAATATTTTTTATAATCTTAAAAGCCACCAACTTTTTTGCAAACTTGGACACATATCTGAAAATCTAGTGTTATTTTTTCCACCTCATGCCTCTTCACTATGCTTCTAGTATTGGTGTTATAACTGCTTATTTGTATAGAAAGAGAATTTTGAAGTATTGGTCAGTATATTATGTAAATACAATATGAACCAAAACACTTGCATAAAACAAGTATGTGCAATATATCTCTATTTTGAAAAGTATAATTGGAAAATATTTGAAGTAGCATCAGACATTTTCAGAGCTCTCTTACATCTCTCCCTGGAAACATTTACACTACCCTACAGTCTGCAAAATACAAAGCACAGATTGGGTCAACAGCAGACAATCTGGATGAACAACATGTTTGTTTTTATTGTTTGACTGGACTTTTGCAAAGGTGCTTGTGCGATATCTTCATGCATTCGAATAAACTGAAAAGATAGCGAGAGTATACATAGCTGGGTCACTAGATCCAGTTCCAAGAAAAACATTCTTGAAGGTTCAACGGGCCTTCCAAGACAGGAACAAATATAACTGTTTACTTGTTGCCTCTATCCAGTGCAAAAACATGCTTCTCAGAGGTGCTAATGTTTTAACTGTAAATATGCTATAAATCTAAACAATGCTTTCTCATGTCTTAAGTTGCTCTCAGTCTTTGCATGCATAAGTAAGATTTAAGGGGAATCTGAATATTGAATATCATGGATTTTATGCTGTTCTTTTAAAAGGATCTCATTATCTTTACAACCAATAAGCTATTAAAAGGAGTAATATGCTCAACATATTGTGACCAAATGAAAATTAGCATTTCAAATGGCTGGAGCTATTGTACTCTTAAGTATGCCTGTTTAACCCATCATTCAAGCAAGGGAAATAAAACAGATGAAGGGCTTAGACAATTTTTTTCATCAGACTCGATTCCAAACATGATGTCTGCTGTGACTAAAATCTGGATGTCCTTTTAGCCAGTGCAGTAACAGTGCTTTCGGAAGCCACAATGCCATCCTTGGCTGTGGATATGAGATAAGGACACTGACTAATAAGAGCAGTTCTAGGACAAGCACAAACGAGATTACTTTAAGAAGACCCTAGGTGTGCCAAAACCTAGGCTGACTTTTTTGTCTTGAGCTGTCACAGCTGGGAAGGCTTAAGCATGTATATCACGTGGTTTTGAAAGGAGGTTGCAGAACAAGATTTTCAAGGAAAAAGTGTCAGTGAAATGACATGAGGGTTAGACTTGCAGAAAGAGCCCAAAGAACTAAACCTATTACAAAACTGGCACATTACAAATTTGCACTCTGTTCAGCCATTTGGCAGAATGCATTTATAACAGATTTCCTGTTGGGGATTGAGTCCAAAAATGACTCCTCCCCTAATTATGAATTGGATTGCCCCCCTCTCCCAAGTTTTGCTTTTTTAATGCAAAAATAAATGTAGTAAAATACTGTGAAGTTAAATAAAAAAAATATTTGCTTTGACTTGTAAAGAAACACAAAGGAAAATGAAGGGCAGGGATGTGACTGTCCTCATCAGGGTATGTTACCAACTGGAAAATTTGGAGAGAAGCAGGAGCATGGGATTTGAGGCACCAAGCTGATGGAATCTGAGTATGTCATAAAGGTTAAGTGTAGTCTCTGAAGGGAAGACAGGCATCCCATGCAAGAGTAGCCCTGCAGGTTGATGGCTGGCTAGCATTGGCAATGGTGCTGTGGCAGATGCTCATTTAAACCTCCACCCTAAAACTTGCTGGAAGAAAAGTTACAGCAGTAGGTGGGGGAAGATGGGAGAAGTGAAATGAGAAAAAATAGTAGAAGAACTGGAGACTGAAATAAACTGGCTACCGTACAAATGCACTTGAATTGTCAATGTGTAGCTAATGGTTCTTGGTCCCAACTGTCCCTTTGGCTGCCATCATTTTTATCTTTTGGTCATTATAACACAATAGATCTGACAGTTACCAACTTTCCCTGTAGCTCTTTCATAGCAAATTGAATTATGGTTTTGCAACTATGGTCATACTTTAACTGAATTGTCATTCTATTACACTGGAAAGTGGAAAAAGGTATTGGATAGGGTACAATTCCTGTCACTTCATCCTGAAAATAGTTTACCTGGAAAAGGACTATCCGAAGTCCGGTTATGAAACTGATTCCCTTTGTATGTCAGAAGGTTCTTGATTGCCATGCCAAAAGTGAATTTGATTTTACTTATACCTGTGTCATTATAGCTTGAGGTAATATTTGAAACTAAGTACACTGACTTTGGAGGGTTCCTTAATGCAGACAAATTGCAGCAGCAGCTTAGGCTGAGCTGCAAAAACGTGACCCAAATGATCAGCATAATTTTCAAGAGAGTCTGTGCAAAGCAGAAACTTTAGTTCAGGATTTTTCAGACATTTTCCATTGAAATTTCCTGAACTGAAATTGCCTGAATTTTCCCACATGAAATTATGTTTTAGTTTACATGAGACATGTATATTGATAAACATATATAACTAAATGAAAATGCATCCCCAAAGAAATTCTCTATACTTATGATTCAAACAGGACTCCCTTGGCTGCATTTTCAAAAGGCATTTATTTGTGCTGGCCTTTTCTAAGATCTAAGGCACAACATGGCAACACAAGGTTGTTTTTTTTAACTGGAAACTTCTACATGTGGTAGCCTATTACTAACCTCTCCAAATTTCTTGTTAGTTTGGACACAGTAGTGGCTTACAGAGTTTCTACCTTCCTGTTCATTTGCATGCAATATCAATAGAAATATCTGAGGTTTGAATTATAGGTTTGACCAACCACACTGCATATACCATTTATTCAGTTTTCTCTTTATTCCAGACCATTTCAGTGATCCAGTTAACTGTAAAGCATCACAAACATTTGTGCCAGGAAAAATGAAGTGGGAAGTGAAGGTCTAGGAAGAGATGCCGGAGGGCTATAGGAAGAAGACAACCAAGATCTGCTGCCATCAGCAGTGATTGCTGCTGAGGAAAAAGCAGATGTAGACAGATCATAGAGTCATAGAATGTTAGGGGTTGGAAGGGGGATCTGGAAATCATTGAGTCCAACCCCCCTCTTGCCCAGCATCCATCTTCAGATTGAGGCTGCAGGCATAAAAACTGATACTTCTTAGATATTTTAGGAAGCCTACAATGGTTCATAGGTGAGTTAATAAAAATTATCTCCAGCCCCATCAGTGCAATTCTAGTTCCTTGGTATTGCAATGCCAATTAACTATGGGCATTGCTCATTATTGATTATTTTAGTATTAAAATCCTAAGTAATTGGGAGCACACACTGCTGGATTTAGGTAAGGTATTCAACATCATTCCCACTACTCTACATCACCTTGAATTAACTAGTTAGTTTACAGGGTAAAACATCTTAGTGGAATAAAAGCTTTGTGAGAGTTTCATAATGCAAATAAAAAAGCTGTTGATTTCTGAAGCCAAGTGCTAACAAGTGTTACTAGTGACAGAGTCAGGTTTGTTGTAATCTTTACTTTGAAGACACACTGGAGTTTTCCAAGGTTAATGAACCACTTGTGGTAGAGCTTTCCTTCAGACTTTAGCTCTGTTTTATTCCTGATAGAACCATTAACTTCTACACTAACCTTTCTACTTGTTATTATTACACACATTCTGCCCACTGAAGCTTTCTATTGATTTTTGCCAGTGAGCTTTTATAAAACGTAAGTTTAAATACATAGGGTTTGTGGTTCTGTTAGCATTGGGTGGTATACAGACAGACAACGATTAATTTCTAGGTTTTAATTCATTTTAGATATATTTTACAGTCACTTTTGCAATACTATTGTCCTTAGGTTTTGCTTCTTGAATCATTTGCTGTAATAATTCCAGATCTTTTTTTTTTTAATTGACATAGTTTCCTGTTAAGAAGTAAAATTTACAAGATAGGATGAATAGAGTTAGCAAAATACACTGCAATACTGGAAATTCTTCCAATCCTTCCAAATTTAGGATCTGATCTATGAAGAATGGTGCCCTGGGGCAGATGATCAACAGTTCTTGCCATCTGGATTCTATCCATGAGTTAGAAAATCCTGTGTTCTCCTTTCAACATTTTAATGTTCTACCTCTTCCCTTTGTTTATGAGGTTTTCATATCAAGATGCCAAAGACACATATATTTTTTTCTTTGGCAACACAACCTGTGGTGAATGAAGCAGAAAAAAGATTTAGGACTAATCCTAATGTTTTGGGTTTAAAATTTTTTTTTTCACTTTTTATTTTCAAGATTTTAAAATATAATCTACATAACTGGTCATCCTCCTCAATTTCCTTCAGCCAATGCCTTATTACTGTTTCATTTCTACTTGAAACACCAAAGCACTACGTCCATATATATTTGATAAATGAAATGTTGGTTTTCTCCAACACTTTGAGTCAAAGATGACTTTCCTACTATTGCCGTATCTCTGGTTGCATTTTCCAAATAGAAAATAGTGCACTAATCAATTTGTCATACAAGCAAACAGAAAAATTTCCTCTGCTAGAAAAATAAATTAGGGGATAAAATATTTCTGGGATTTTTTTAATGACTTTTTTTTTTTTTAACCTCACTGTAGTCAGCTAGTGAAAGCAAACTGCAGGTAAAGTACATTAGGCTGGTTGGAACCCTTGTGCTTTGCAAAATTACATTTAGTTGTTCTCCATGCGGATTTTACATCAAGGCAGCTATTTCAACACCATTGTTTTTACAATGGACTGCAATAAAAGATTGGGTATTTCCTTGTTTGATTAGTAAAATAACGTATATACGCAATTCCAGAACCTGAGCATGTTACTACAATGGAGATGCTTGAAAATTACTTTCCATTTTAAAAATAACTAGTAGAAGAATTCTTTTCATAATGGGTCAAATTTCTATCTGTGTACTCAGGCTTGGCTCCCTTGATTTGATTGCTCTATACATCAGAAATCATTGCTGTTTGAAGAAGAATTATTTTCAATAAGACATTATTCATGTCCGCCCAAGAACGACGTTTTGAGAGATTTGTACTAATATTTTCTATTATGTTGGTCAACAGGGTGGCATTCTGTAAGTTTCACTTTGATATTCAGATTCAAATATTCACAACAAAAATATGAATGTCTCATGATTGCAGCTGTGCAAATAGCAAGGGATTGCACCAACTTTGAAGATGTATTCTTTCTTATTCTTTTTATTATTCATTTCCCTGTGAAGATTAAGTAATGGTAGAAATTTGGGGAACTTGCTTAAATTGATCAACAATAATGCATATTCACTTTTGAACTATTACTATGCTAAATAGCTTTATGCAACAGTGTATGTATAAAAATAGCCCCACCTGAAGTCTCAGGACAGGTGCCTGCCACTAGTATGGACTTTAATTTGAAATGGACAAATGGGTAGCATCACATCAATGCACTTTTAGACTGCTTAATGCAGCCATAGCTACATTCAGCCCAGAAACACTATACAAGGATCTCACTGAAATCTTTGGAAGTAGTATTGCATACATTATTCTGTGGTATCAGTGTAGCAAGAGAAAACTAAATGTAAACATTTGCTGTAAGCAGCAAAAAAGTCTCGCATTCAGCAATTTAGGTCATGATCCCTGAGTCAGAAGGAAATAAGTTTTAAAAAAACTGATGTTTTTGAGCATTGGCAGAATATGAGAGCAGCTGCATAACTGAGGGGGAAAAAAAAAAAAAAAAAGGTTAATATATGCTAATTAAATTACCTGAGCCTTACTTATCTTTTTCTAGAAGAAGTTTCAGTATCTTCTTCATTCAGTCATTCTACAATTGTAATTGCATCACATGAAGTATTAAATATGTGGGAAGAAAACAACCCTCTTGGCTTGAAAAGTAAATTCAGAAATAATAGTTTAAGAGTGACATGGCAGTCCAGAGGCAAGAATTTGGCTATAGATAATATTTGCTGGGTAATCTTGAGTAGGAAACACAGTCTTAAATCTATGTAGTTTACAAGCAAGCTATGAACAAAGAAGAGTTAATTCTGTTGAACTGATGCATTAATAATACAAATAGTTCTTCTTTTCATAAATCAGTCTAACTTAGCTTGAAAATAAGACCACATTTATTTAAAGGCTTATGAACAACAGTGTAACTTTTCAGCAAATTAGAACAGAGTCTGAAGCAAAGTACACAACTAGAAGACCTTAATATGATGTAATACTTCACAGTTAACATTTCATGCACTGTATAAATAAAACCACCATCATAGTGAAGACAGCAATCGATGATTCAGTGAAGCATGTTTCCAAAAACTAAGACAACTCCATACTGCTAAAATGGAAACCAGTTTAGCACGAACTAGTGAGTTAGGAAGTGATGGTTTGCTTAAAAAAACACACACAGCAACCTTCTCTTCTTTGTAAACAATAAAACAATATAAAATGGAAAGTCACAAGTAAAGCTCTGAGAGCACTAATTTCAACTGCAGTTCAGGAATAGAAAGGCCAAAATATGATTCTAAACTAATCCATTTTCTCTGTGTAGAATGCTACTATTTTCTATGGAAATTTCTGTTTTAGTGATGCCACTCATTCATTACATACAGGACAACATTTGAGCATCTCTCTAACCTGTATTTCTTTATGTATCTAATTGTACCTTCCAAGTTCTTTAGCATTAATGATCTTCTTCCAAAGAAAAAGCATCATCATAACACCACTTAAAATGTAGTACCATGAACATGGATAAAGGAACATAACACTTAAAAATTGGAGTATGATGAATGAGAACTACAATTCTTCTAGAGTCTATATGGAACTAATCAGATTATATCCTTTTCAGCTGAAATATTTTGGTTTCCCAAAGTTTGCCCCTAAATAAATAGGCAATATTTTATTCTAGATATATTTGCCAAGTGTTTTCAGATCACATTTTTGTATTTAACTATTTAAAACACAGGATCATTGCAAAAGTTGGATGTGACAACATCAGGGTTCCACTACTCCACTCCAGTTCCTTTTAAGGAACTTGATGCAGGTTGTGTAGTCGTATGAAGGATGGGTTTGGCAGAAGTATTGACTAAAGGCCATTCCTGCTTTAAAAAATGTGGGGGGGGAATTGTGAATATAAATACAGATTGTAGATTGTTTGGGGAAGGATTAAAAATGGTAATATGGATAAAAATGTTGCCTATTTGAATGAGCCTATTTTGAATTACAGCAAAGAATTTTAAATACAGTATCATTCTTCTTCAGTCTCACAAACCCAAACACAACCATGAGGTTCTAATATATAACATGGCCTAAAAATAAAAACAAATAAAAAGAAAAAGTGGAAAAAGAAAATGTGAAACTACCCATATGTTTATAACATATGGGTTATAAGATGAAAGAATTGGAAATAAGAGTTAGCACAGATAAGTAAATTAGTTCTGTGCTGTTACGCTAACCAAAGCACTATAGCAAAGCATTATCTTAAATGGAATAATTAAAAAAAAAATTGTGGCCCATCTACAATTTACAATTTACATTTTCCAACCTAGAATTTCAGTGTCACTTAAGAGACTAAATATTTCATCCTTTATACATTTAAAATTTAGATTCCTACATCATAAAAAAAAAAAAAATTCAATTTCATACTAATAAAAAATGCTGAACATGGTTTCCAGTGCATTCAATACAATGCTTGAACACACAGGCCCAAACACATTGGTCATAAAAATGTAAATCTGTCACTTGCACTCCAGTCTCCATGCCGCACTTCCTACATAAGCTTTAATGTCACTGTTTTTTTAGCTTGCCTTTTGCCAAAAGATTTAATTTCCACGCAAAAAATACTGACCCGCAGATCTCAAGAATGCACACCATCAGCACTGCAGTAGCATGAACTCTCACTAATCCAAATGGTAAAACAGTCCCAGTGTGTTAGGATAGAAAGACTCTACCCTGTAGAGGTTTGTATAAAATTATCATGAAGGTCACAGCCCAATTCCCAAAAAGCAAGTGCTGATATCATAAAAATCACCATGCTCAGTAACTGGCACCAGTGCTGACAGACTTGGCAGAGAGGCCAAAGATTCAATTGACCTAAAGACTAAACAATGCTTTTTTTTCCAGTGGAAATGCTCCCTTTAGATCAGAGCTGAGATACAATTGGCGTGACAACAGTTCTCTGTGAAACAAAGCCATTCCTTACAAAAATATCCTTAAAAAAAAAAAAAAAAGAAGCAACTAAAACTGGCTTAAGACATGAATTTGAATAAGAAAAAGTCAGATTATTTTCCAGGAGGTAAAATGTGTCTTTATTCCGCCCATTCATTATTCAAAGAAATACACACACATTTAAATACAAACTCATTGGAAACTAGAAAAGATCGTTCTATACTCAAACCATAACTGTATATCTGATTTCCACTTAAATACAAACAAAACATCTGAGATTAGAATATGTGCTTGGTAAAGACAATATTGACTGGATGTTAGTGCATGCAAGACAAATTCAGTTCTTAGCCACGCCACCTTAACTCTGGAGGAGCCCCACAGACATCAATGAAGTGGTATTGGATTTGTAATGGAGTAAGAACAGAATACTGCCCAGCATATCTTTTTTAAAAATATATTTTTATTTTAAGCAAAACATACAGAAGAAATCTTCCTTTGCTCCCCTGTTATCAATCAATGGCCATTGCTCTGTTAATGTATTACAATAAAATATCTCAACAGTGCATTGAGCTGGTTGACTGTAATATATCAGCAGATCAATGGTTTGCAAAAAGAAAATGGCCAAATGCAAGACAACCTTCTTCAGTTAGATGATTTTCAAAGATTTCACACACTGAATTCATAATGACTTGGAAGAAGCAAGTCAACAGTGTTAACTGACTAACTGGAGATTTCACAGGGCTTTTCAAGGTGTTATCTTCCTTCTTTTCCCACCATTATTAAAACCAAAGATAACTTACACATTAATAGTTTAAGGATGCTTGTCTCCAGATCTGGATACCACACCTTTGGGTTATCTCTGATGTGAAGAAACTCCTACACACTGAAAAACCAGGAGAAAAAGTAGTGAAACAGATGGAGGTCTGCAGCCTGCATTTTTACTGTGGGAAGTTTTCAGCCCTTTTGTAAATCCTGCGCAGCACCTGTGCACCTGCCAGGTCAGGCTGCATCCGTCAGCAGTCCTGCAACAGCTGCCCCTGTACCAAGCATCCCAGGCCATGTCCTCCACTGGTCTCCTGAAACCTTGTTTGCGAGCCTTGACAGTGACATTTTATAAGCAGTTCTCAAAGCTTGTAGCACCCATTGCATAAGTCTTAAGGGCAGAAGTAATTCTTCAAAGGATGGTGTTTATAGCACTGAGATAAGAGCCAGGAAATTCAAAAGAAAGGCAGTATTGCATATACTCAAGAAAAAGTGAACCAAATGTAAATGGACTATGGCAGTCTCCTCTGTCAGCTGTGTGTTTCTAATGGCCCTGAATATACAGTTATCCATGTGAAGTCATTAGAAATTATGTTTGTGCTAGAATACTAACAAAATAACAAACTATGTTGGGACTGCAGATCTCAACTTTTTGGGTTACTTTCAGAGTTCTTTCATTTCCAGAAGAGTCTTGTGTTACCAATGAGTGGCACCTTGATGGGAGCCACATCACTGCAGTATCAGTTCTTTCTGAATACACTGTCCTTTTTCTATGAATTATTTCAGGTCCTTAATCATACTTGTACATGGACCCAGTGGTATTTACAAAGCAGATATATGTATTTCTTTGTATGCAAACAGACATCTGAACATGCAAAGCAAGAAGTTGTGCTCCTAGATGTGTGATTTCTTCCTCCCAAATTTTTATCCTTCTTGTGGGTGAAATTGTTTATATAAAAAATCCACAACTGTTCAAATCTAAAAGCCAGAGCTAAAAGCTTTGCTCTGCATGCAGTTCTGCTGCTGCAAATAATTTTTTATTCATACATCCCTCTTTTTCATTGACATCACATATTTCTGTAATGGTGCATAATTAAACATTGACAAATCTAAATCAATAAACATCTTCATTGGTTGGGTTGGCATCAGCACTTAGAAGTGCTGCCTATAGAGAAGCTCTGGGGTCTCAAAGATCAGATTATATATTTCAAGGTATTGACATTTCTAATTTGTTCTGGTCTGGGAATAGAATAAGGAAAACCTCGGTGTTTTTCTTTGATTTTTTTTCCTCATTGTGAAAGGAGATGAATAAATAAAATAATAATTTTTAAAAAAATCAACAAACCAAAAAGCTTAAGCAACATAAACAGCCACATCAGCTCAGTGCAGTCTTCACAAATAATACACTTTTAAAAAATAAGATCTCCATGTAACAGAGGCACAAGGTGATGACTTCTCTGCAGATCCAGATTAGTGTCAAAGAACTAACAAGAATAAGCAGAGGAGGGCTCTGCTGTATGCTGTGACTCACCAGATGGAGCTGTTCCAGACAGCTGTATCTACCTGGCAGTAAATGTAGAGGGCCTGAAGAAATGCTTCTTGTCAGATATAGTGCCTTCTTTTAAGCAAATTGAATCTACCACCAATAAAGTTTGTTCTCCATATTCAAACTTGCCCCTGAAGCACACAAGCAAACAATAATCCCTAGTGCCAAAGTATTACTGACTTCATTTAATTAGTCAAAGCTCAGCCGAGATATTTTAACTAGGGTTTTCCTTATTTTTCCTTCTAATGGCTACATATGCAAAAACAACAACAACAAAACCCAAGCAATGCATGTGCAGAAATTTATCATTCTCTGTAACATGGTGCTTCTGATTCTGCTCAAAAGTAGAAATTGCAAAACATACAATAAAAGTAAGCATGACAAAACAAAATAAAAAATTCCCACTACTTAAAACAGGTAACACCCTAGAAAACGTCAAAGACCTGAGATGACACAAATGAGAACAGGTATACTATAAGATCAGAAAAACTGGAAGTTAAAATTGTCCATGCATTTTAAAATCAGTTTTTCCCTTTTGTTTGCTTTAGGATACACTCTATTTATCAGTAAATATAATAGTAGAATTTAATAATCAAATATTAATAACTTTAATTTTTCAATACTAAATAATTTCAAAGGACTTTCAAAATAATTAATTCATCCTTACATCATACTTGTAAGTAGAAAGGAAACATTGTCTTGGTGTTCCACGTAGAAGAATGAAGCAGAGATTAGGTTCACATAGAAAGTTAATGTCAGACCTGGAAACCACTTTCAAGTTCTCAATTTCTGCTTACTGAGACTCAAACTATGGGCTGTACTGAATTAGTGCAATATTAAAATATGATGACAATCTTAGAATTACATGTGTTTGATCTTGTATGATCCAAAAGAAGTGGATGAAATGAATTTATAATACACTACTTACACACAGTATAGTATATTTCACAAAAGTGTTAAGAAATAGTGTATGTTACTACAATTCAGTATTTGACAAATACTGTATAATTCCATAATGACTCCTGAAGGCTTCAATCTCTAGTCACAGCAAAGTCAAAGAGAAGAAAGGATGTCCTCAAAGTCGTATATAGTCTTAAATAACTTGTGGACTACGAGTAGATTACTGGGTTGCCTTATGCAAACAAATTTAACTTGTTAATTTACATTAACAAAGCATAAGGTCCCAAGCAAGTGATTACCTCCCACGGACAAAAAATGAAACATTAACCATGGCAGTTTCGGACTTCTAAATGCTTGAACTTCTAACACCAATTCTTTCCTAATATTTAAATAAAAGTCTTGAATATATAAGATTTTAGGGGTTTAGGTTTTGTTGTTTGGTTTTGTTTTTTTTAAAGGCAAAATATCCACAAAAGAACCAGGTGTATCTTACAAAGGAATATTTTAGCTATAGAAGGTAAAGGCTACATAGATTTCTAGTTTTTAAGTGACATGAGGGATGAGACAATTTACTTAGACCAGCAGCTGTGCAAAGAACACAGTGAACAGTGCAATATATGAAGTCAGTTGGGATCCATCCTCCCAGCTCACAGGGGGACTGTGCACTTCCACAGAGATCCACAACATGTCAGCACAAGGGAAAACATTACTGTGTCACAAGGACACTCGTCAGCACCAGGGAGATGTAATGGCATTTACTGTAACATGATGCTGTGCCAAAGACATTAACACCTTTTACTGTCATATTTCCACTCAAGGTGGTAACTTGCTCATGTCAGAGTGTGCCCTACTGGACAAGCTATGAGAAGTGGCAGCTCTGAACAACATGTCTACTTCACCTCACAGTTACCTCTAGCTGCAGGATTAAAACCAAAACCAAACAAACATAGAATCATTATGGTTGGAAAGGACCTCCAGGATCATCAAGTTCAACCTTCACCCCAATATCTCCCTAACCACTAGACAATAGCCTCAAGTGCTACATCCACTCATTTTTTAAACACCTCCAGGGATGGTGACTCCACCACCTCTCTGGCCAGTTCATTCCAGTGCCTAATGACTCTCTCAGTAAAAAATGTCTTCCTAATATCTAATCTAAACATCCCCCAACACAATTTGAGGCCATTTCCTCTTTTCCTATCATTAGTAATTTGGGAGAAGAGATCAACACCAGCCTCGCTACAACCTCCTTTTAGGTAGTTGTAGAGAGCAACAAGGCCACCCTAGCCAAAAATAAAAACCCCAAACAACTATATTTTTTGCAACATTATGAGATGGCTAGGCCAAATGCTACTCTAACCGATGCGCTTCACCATTTCTGACAGTTACTTTGGCATGATTGAGAGCAGAAATCAGTTTATTATTGTAGCCTTTGACAGAAAACATCGTTAAAGTGATGTTGTCTTCAGAGTCTTTCATGAAATCTGTAAACATGTTTAACATTTCTTTGAATAGAAAATATGGCTTGTCAATCTATATTGACTCAATGAAAAGAAAAGCCCGATATATTAAGCTTAGATCCTTCATGCATTTATTTTCTCTAATGATTAACTTTACAATATAATTTCATCCTTTCACAAATCAATCACATTAATCATAAGAACTCAAAATGAATGTTTACACTGCATTTGTCTTCTGGTTTAACTCTTTTGGACAGTGCTTGACTGAGCAGAATATCGTATGGGGAAAAATATAGCAGAGGTGCTGCTGCTAAATTAAGACCACAAATTTAATAAGACAGAAAAAGTTACTGAGTCTTTAATTCAAGTTTTTCAGGGGACCAAATCCCATCCTGCTGAATAAGATGCTTAGCTTTTCTGAAATAGGGTGATTAGTAACAAGCATGTGACTGTTATGCATCATGGAGATAAATCCATGGCCTATAATCTATACTGTTTATAACCTACACAAGGATGTTATTAGTCATCCAAAGCATCCATGTGCATTACTCCGTTACTGTGAATTTGGTAATCATGTTTTGATGCTAACTAGTTGGTGTGGTATATATAAATCTAAATATGAAGATAAGCAAATTAAAAAAAAAATAAAATAAAGAAGTTTTACTCATTGACATCAAAACATACCTGTAGGACAAAGATAGGTTTAATAAGCTACTGTAAAAATTAGTCAGGATTTCAGGATCATAACAGGACTTAGGTTTTGAAATCTTCCTATTAGTTCGCTTCTCTCTGACTCCTCAGAAGCCTAGCCAGCTCCTAAAGTCAAAGGTCCTAAGCTCTCAGCCCCCAGCCCAGCTACAATGAGCAGACAACAGCTGTTTCGTTTTGTACAGTTTGAATGTAAAACAAAAATATCAGAAGTGTAAATCCTTACAGAAAGATAATTGCTCTTTTCCGCTCAGCTTTGGAGTTAGGAATGACGACGTTTAGAAAGCTTTATAAACAGTCATATTTGATGCAAGATTTCTGGCTTCATGAATTGATCAAGGGGACTGAGGGGGACCAGAACGTGGTGTCTGCCTGCTGTGACTTCTGTCCTGCATGGAGCAGTGTTCAGCCCCACTCCCTCATTTGACATTGTAACTCTACATATCCTAGTTACATTATTTGATGGAAATCCCTAAAAAGCCTTTAATTCTGAAAGGCTGCTTGGATATATCTTGCTGAAAGTTTATTCTCAGGAGAAATTAATGCTAGTGGTCAAAAAATCAGTGACTGCAATTTATTTGCATGAAGTATTTGTCCAACACTTGTACACTGCCAACAATTCATTTAAGGAAAAGAAGTAAACCTGCTGCACATGACATCCCCTAAGTACTCTCACATAGGACACATTAATGCTTCACCCAGTTCTCCTGCTGCTGCACTACAGGGCCATACCCTGGGCTAAATATGTTTCTGAATGTCTTCCCAATTATGGCAGTGGTTTAAGTGAAGACTGTAAGTGAAAACCAGTTTGCACTCCGTTTTATCTGCAAATGGACAAAACCCAAAACAGTATAGTTGGGGAAAACCAAAACAAACCAAAACAACGTACTGACACGCACAGAACCAGCTCAATGCTAGTCAGACGACTTGGGAAGGTCTGCTCAGATGCCGTAGTTTTGTTGCCAGAGTGGCTGGACTGTTCCTCCAAGATAGTGAGCTATATTTTCAAAGGAACATCTAGTCATGTTAGTCCTTGTGTAAAGAGCTTGATACCACCAACATTACCTTACTTCAGCAAATAACAGGAATCTATATCTTTCAAATAGATAGTAAGATAAGATAGATACACTTTTTTAATCCCCACTGTAGGAAGACTTTAGTCAATAAAATCTCCAATTTTGATCTACAGCCAACCAGACTGTACATCAGAGTATGTATTACCTGCAAAACAAGCCATGATTAGGCTGTTTGTGGGTCAATCTTATCATTCAACTTACCAAAACTTTAAGGCTGCTTTAATTATATA
Source organism: Coracias cyanogaster (assembly GCA_033124195.1). Classification (NCBI taxonomy): domain Eukaryota; kingdom Metazoa; phylum Chordata; class Aves; order Coraciiformes; family Coraciidae; genus Coracias; species Coracias cyanogaster. The sequence continues at coordinate 9,291 of JAVSBS010022838.1, read as the reverse complement.
TTTAATACTTGTAACAACCTGTACTCAAGGGTCAAAAGCAACTTTCCAAGTATTTCTGAACTAAAAAAAAAAAAAGAAAAAGAATC
>JAVSBS010022837.1:0-47390 GCA_033124195.1 Coracias cyanogaster | reverse complement strand
GGTAGCCTTTTCCTATTGGCAGAGCTTCTACTGATATAATTTCCAAGTGGATCAGGTTGTATTAAATACAGCAAGAGATCCTCGAGTTTTGAGGGTCAGCAGTGAAGAGTGTTGTAAAATTAGGTTTCACAGTATTAAAATGTCCTGAATGATATCAAGCAAATCACAATTATATATTCCAACATCTGCTTAGGAAAATTGTCTCAAGCCAGTTGTAGCTGCACTGGATGGTATATTTTGTGTTCTGAAAGTACAAAGTAAGTTAATATATTTTTTTATTCTATTTTACATGAGTAATAACCTAAAATCTCTCTGAATTTTTAAAATTTTCCCATTTGTGAATTTTCTTTTTCTATTGGGCCAGTGTCCGATACATTCATTAGGGGGCAAAATCTCCCTGGCATAGCAGTCGGTAAAGCAACATAGGAGGAGCCAGGAGGGACTTTGAGATCACAGCTTGGAAGAGGTCTGCTTACAGATAGCAGAATTACAATTTGCCATGTAATTATTTTGCACTGAAGATGAAAAAAAATTACAAATCTGACTACTCATGTTCTGAATTTCCCATTTTTTCCGATGTATTTTTAGCAAGGAAGACTAGCAGAAGGTGATCAGGTCTTGCCTCTGCTACCACTATGCAGCAGAGCAGGAGGAGTATTCTGAGTCTGGGAACATGCTTGTGTTTCCCGTTTGGCCCCAGATGAGTCCTGTTGTAGTGTGCACAGTTCTTTGATGCTACTGTAAACACATATTTGACATGTGTTCCCTTTTAAAGGAACCAGTCATTACTGATGTTTCCCTTTTATTCTACGGCTCTCCAGTCTTTAACTTCATTCCAGCATATGGTAACTACAAGGTAAAAGTTGTTGCCAACTTAAATTAAAACCAATTAGTTTACTGGTTACTGTGGGAGCATTCTAAAGTAAGAAGAGAAGTTAACACAAAATGTCATTTTAAATACATGAAATATAAGATTTTGTTTATTGACAACTTTCCTTTTTTTTTCTGACATTTTCATGTCTTGATTCCAATACTCCATATCCATGTTGTGACTTTGATCACAAAACCAATGTTTTACTTTCTGAATGGAAGCTCAATTTGTTTAAGATCAAATAAAATAGAAATAGTTTGTAACAAAATTGTGACAATAGCACTGGGAGCAGCAGCACCTGGATCTGTACCTTGTGAGGTACACAAGCAGGGAGATAGTAGGGTTTCTTCTCTGTTAGAAAGTGGTGAAGTAGCAGATTCCAGGCACTACAGACTTATAAAGGATCACCACTCCTCATTTTCTGGAGAGAAATATTAATATTAAGACAACTTTTTATTGATTTATGGCAAGTTTCTGTATCACTTGTGAGTAAATTTTGAGTATTATATTTGATAATCATTAATCCTTGCTGTTTTTAACTCTGACACCTTTTTGTTTGAGCTAATTTATGTCACTTCTTGGGATTGACCTTCCCTCTTTTCCCTTGATACCGTGCTTGCACAAATCTTGACTGTTTCGAACTGCGTTACAAGATCCTTATCTAGACTTCTTTCTTATTCATAACACTATTCCTAAAATCCCCTATCCAAGTATCCCTTAAATTCACTTATCTTGTCTTTTTTACTTAATAACTCTTTGTGCATCCTTTTTGGACTTCCCTATCAGCTTTATTAACCTGCTGCTAAGATGTTGTTATTCCCTTGTTTCACCATTTGCAATCCATTACTCCCACTGCTTTCCTGCAGTCATCCTTGCAGCTTTTCCCACTGCATTTCTTAAGAATGAGAAATAAATAATATAGTTACTATTTTACTGGCTATGCAGATGACTTTTGCAGGCGTGTCACTTCCTTACCTTCAAAGCTGTGCCTGTCTTATCCTTTATTATCTCCTTAATTTCTGTAGGGTATATTTCCAGTATAGACCACAGGATTTCAGAAAATCTATCTACTATCCCAGTAGAAATAGCTACAACAAATATTGTTGTGATCAGCGGTATCAGTAGTAGAAAGTCCAAGAATTTACTTAAATATGTTGACTTTGGAAGTGTAAAAACCACCTAGATTTGGATCCAAGAAAAGATTGTTAGAAACTTTTATGTGCAGAAGTGGCTGAAGCCAAACTGGAAAGAAACCAAAAGGCAAGTGAAAGGCAAAAACTGAACGAAATGTTTGTAAACACTGCATTCTGCATTCCCACTTTAGGAGGGAGGAGGGGAAAGAAGTATGTAATTGGAAAGGCAGGAAAGGTCAAGGATATTTTTGTGCGGATGGAGTTAGAGGCACTTGGTTACCCTCATATTTGAGAATCAGCCAGGAGAGAACAGAAGGCTGAACAAGGGCAGAAGGATGAAGGTTAGCAGGTTGGAAACATTTGGAGTCAACAGAGTAGAGAGAGCAGTTGGATGAAAAATCTGTTTGGTGATGGAAACGATAATGAAGAGGATGTTTGAAAGAGAGAAGAGTGGGGAGGTTGGACAAGATCTTGTAATATTTTTAACTAGAGCCAGCAAGATTTCACACAGAAAAACTTGTATGGCTAATTAAATGAAGATCTAAGAGCTATGAGTTGAGGGATGTAGTGCTCAGAAATATGGCACAGCCGAAGTATGGATGAAGTGTAGCAAATCTGTGTGTCTTGGATGTTGTCATGTTAAAATGCCTCTCAGGTCAGAATAAAATATCTCAGAAAGTTTAGGATGACCAACAGAAATATAAGCTTTGTGGTGGGTTAGAGACAACAGCATCATATCAGTGATTTGTTATTTGGTTCTAATGACAAATTATGGGAAGAAAGAAATTTCAGTGTTTTTTAGTTGTTGTGGTATTTTTTTTTTTCCTTTTTTAAAAATTGGAATAACTGTTCCCCTGCTCAGGCAATCAACTGTGGTTTTAAAATCTTGTGAAATTTTCTTTTCAAAATGATGTTAGGACAAGGTCTGCATGTTTCATTTACAATAATGAAATAAAATATTTTTACTCTTCTGATTTCTCTTTGTCTTTCTTACCCCCCAAAATCCACTCAATGCAGCACACATTGTACTCTGTCCTTGAAATAAGTTAACAATAAGAGAAAAATAGAAAACAAAAGGAAAGTAAGGACAAGCTGTAGGTACACTGTCACAGTTTAGAATATTTATAAAAAGAAAAATAATCTTATTTTTAAACAGCTCTGTTCTTCTAGGCAAGAAACAGACTCCTTGTGCTTGAATTTTCATCAAGGCTTCAGTGTGAGATACTAACTATTTCAGAGGCATATTGTGAGCACAGCAAAGAAGATTTTTAGAGTCTTCCTTTTCTTTCCTCAGAACCTAGCACAACTGGGGACACAAATGCTGTCTCAGTCACATTTATCTCACTTTTAAAATAAAGATCTTTAATGACAAGGGAACTCTTGGATTAGTGTGAACAACCAAACTTGTATTTAATGTAATGGCCACATCAATTTAATTTCGTTGTTTCTTTGTTCTTGTCAGCACAGTTGTGGGTTTAAATCGTAATTGGGGCTGTTTCTCTGACTTTCCCAGTAAAAATAAATCTGATGTCATTGCATGCTCCTTGGCAGGCCATGTGTCATTATTATAAACCACACAGAGATTTTTCTCTCATCCAGATTTTCTTTGCAGGGCCTTTGCTTATGACAGAGTTACAAAACGGTGCCATTGGTTATCCTTCAACAGCTTGACAAATGGTGTGAGAAAGAAGCAAGACCATGCGTTTGATCTGTATGAAAAGAAGGGTAACTGATTTATTTACTGATTTTGTTTTTCCAGCTATGGAGAAGGAAAAAAAGCTGAGGTCACTCAGTGACTTTTTGGCTGTAGGAGCATCCTGGGCATGGGGTGGTTTTATGCATTCTAAAAGCTGCATCCTACAGTTTTATTTACAAATATTCTGGTTTTGCTGTCATGCAAGTTCATCTGCGTGCTTGCTCTTGCTCAGTTTTCCAGCCTCCATATATGCCTACCATCATATGTACTAGCCTGAACTGCTACTTCAGTTAACTGCTTAAAAGCCCAGTTGTATGGGTTACTGTTACTGACTTAATATTGCTTTTCTTTACATCATTAATGAGTGGGGGACTTAAGTCCTCAGAAATGGACTTTTGGTCAGTCACACACTTTTGAAACATTTTCAGTAGTTTTCTTTGGGAAGTTAGTGAGCAATATTTTGAAAAAAAGAAAGAGACAAGAATGTATGTGGACAATTAAACAGTATTTTTGATAATTAAGTATTTAAAGGCTATAAAAATATAATATTTTAATGTGAAAACTAATGATAAGCTTTAATTTTAAATATATTAACTAACCCCGTAATTTTATTCTCTCAATAGACTATGTCAGGAATTGTATCATCGGAAAAGGGGCGGACTACAAAGGAACAATATCTGTTACCAAAAGTGGTATCCAGTGTCAAGCCTGGAATTCAATGATCCCCCATGAGCACAGGTAAGAGTTCAGGAGCAGAGACAATGGGAATAGTGCCCAGACAGCTTCCATAAAGCATGGTTTGACTTATTAGCAGACAAAGAATTTATGAGAACACTGACCTGAGGCAACTAAATCTCTTAGGTGTATTCTTGCTTTCCCTCAAGAGATGATGCTGTTCTCCAGATCCCCGAAAATCCTTCCTTTCTTGGGCTTTCTCCAAAGAGGTCTCTCCTAATGCCAGCCTGTGTGTCTGGATCCTTTCCTTTCCTGTGACAGTTTTTCTAGCTGTTTGTATCCTTTTGATCTCTTAGCTACTGGCAGAAACAAAACATCTGCATAACTTCAGACTGGAGTCTGGAAGTTTATCGCTGTTTTGTAAGCAACTCCCAGGAAATGGGTAATCTTAAAAAAATACATTTTTAAGAAGCAAGAGATGTTAGGTACATTAGCCTACCTATTTGATCAGTATATAATTATTGTTACTATATTTTACATAGTTACTATTAATACTCTATTATTTGTAGAATATGTTAAACTCTATAAAGCACTTAGACCATGCAACAAATACATGGAGAGCACTGAACAGATTATTGAAATCCTTTCCATCAGATCATACAAGCTATAACTAAAGACTTATGCAACAGTTATGGGATGTAATTTTTCAGTTTAAAAACCTAATATAGTGAGGAACTGAGGTCATATCTACACCTTGAGAGTAGACTTAGTTCAGCTGTATTGTCTAAGGGAAAACAGAGGAAAGCCAAACACAGAATCCAGTAAGAGTAATGGTAAAAAAAAAGATTCAACCACAACAAATGTTGCTGGAAACTATCAAAAGGCCTATGAAGTACTGGTCTACTTTTTGACCATTTCTCTCTGAACCTTTTTGTATCGGCTTTAGCCATTGACAGAGCAAAACTTTAAGAGCCAAAACCAAAGTGTCCTCTAACCCATAAGCTTCCTATCCCCATTGCTGCCTTTCGCTGTGGACTCCCAGCATCGGCACTTTGTTTAGGAGGGGCCAAGCTGCAAATTACTAGTGAGGAACTGGGCTGTGTACTGCTCAGTCCTGTCTTGACCAAATCTATCCAGTGTGCAAAATGATATCTTGGAACAACATTAAAAGGCAAAAGATAGTTGGGTTCTCTCCTCTTATGATGTGTTACAAAGCTGAGCCTCAGGCTTGGACTTGACTGGACTTGGCTACTTACGATATACATAGTAGTGTATCTGATTTTCCGTGTGGGACCAGACCTGGTCTTAATTGTGAACGTATGATAAGTACCATCAGCTCTCATAGCAATGACCTCTTGAGACTCAAGACCTTGAAGTATACAATCTTAATCTTTTAGAAGTGAAAGAATTCTCAATAATTACAGCCTAAGCAAGAATGATCATTTATTCTATATAATATACATATGACTTTATATAATTAAAGAAAGAAAAATGTTTGGATAGTATATATTATCACCAAATTGCATTTTAATATACAGCATACACAGTTTTATCTAATACATTCGGACAGCCGCTCTTCTATGATGAATTTTATGAGAATGACTTTTCTCCTGCCTTGTGCAATAAGTATAATTTTTAAAAGGTCACTGGATAAATGAGGTGGCTGCATGCTAATTTTGTTTTTCAACATCAGAAAATATGATTTCATCATCAGGGACATGAGGGAGATGGGAAGAAGCAGACAGTAGTAGTGTGTTTGGAACTTATTAGTATGAAAGGCTTAGATTTTTAGGTCAGTTTTTCTCAACATCTGATTATCACAAAATGCCATTGGAAAATAAATCCCTTTTCATATTCAGTGAAGAAATGTGCTTTACTGATTTTTCATTATCTCTCTAGAAAGGGATGAAATAACTTCAGATTTTGAACTTGTGCTTGGATTTAACAAATTATATTTATTTATTTAGTTGTATTCTGCTAGAACCTGGAGACTTCCAGCTGAAATCGGGGTTCTATTATTTTCATCCATCCCAGTAAAGATTACAAGGCTATGTTTTTTTTACTCTTAAGAGGTTTTTATCTAAATGCATGAAGTCAATGCAAAAAAGGTTCAGAAAGAAATGGCCAAAGAACAGACTTCAAAGTCTTTGTGCTAGTTTCCATGACTTTTGCAGTAGTTGAATCTGGTTTTACCATTACTCTTACTGGCTTCAGTTTTTGGCTTTTTTCTTTTTTTCCTTACCTAATATAGTTGAACTAAATCAGCACAGAGTTTTAGGAGTGGCTCTACCTTCCATTTCTGGATAGGTCTTTTCTGCATGTCATCTTTTCCTCCCTTGAGGATGTTGGTTCAGTACCAGTTAAAGCCATTTGTATATCTGACCCATCTTGAGTTTCTGATGTTATTAATTTAGACTTTATATATATATATACAATGTTCTGATAACATACCTGGTGTAATTTGACTTGCCTTTTCCCTTTATTTTCTAATATCTTTAATTTCTGAGCAGAAAGATTTTCTAATATGCACTGACATACTACATTAGCACATACACAGGTTGCAACGTCCTGTCAGAAAAATTTACCCAGGGCTATCTTTAGTTTAAAAAAAATTGAGAGATTTATACTACAAGACTACAGAGGAAAAACAGAAGCAACAATTTTATAGGCAGCAGTAATGACATAAAAATGATTCTTCTCAAGCACGAAAAATAGGAAAAGTACTTTTAAGTAATGCTTCCACTTTGTATTGACTAGAACCACAATGCAATTAACAGAGGTATTTTCCACTTCAGTTAGATCAAAGATTTCATTAACGGGAATAAAACATGATTAAAATATTGCATGTCAGAATTTTCTTTTTATTTCTCTCTGTCTCTCTCTTTTTAAAAAAAATTTTTAATTTATTCATTTGTAACATAAAATTTGCCAAGGACAGAAGGAGAAAAACATTTCTCTTCTACTTTTGTATATAAATTTAATTAGTATATTTGTATAAAGATTGTCCCAAGAGCTTAGTTTAGTTTTCTAAGATGCAAGTGTCTGCGTCTTCCAAAGAAATTAGATGAAATTTTATTCCTTTTTTTTTCTGGAATATAGATATGTTTGAATTCCCTTGGTGATTAAAAAACCCACACTAAAACAAAGCAAAACAAAATAACATGAACAAAAAAAAGAACAGACAAACAACCAAAATAAAGTATTAGGCATTTTCAGAATAAAAGGTGCACTTTACTTGTTATATTTCCACCAAAATTTAAGTATACTGAACAAAAAAAAAAATGGAAAAAATCTTGGAAAATTCAACAATTAAATCAATTTATTAAGTTGAATTGCAAGTTTTGTGTTATCTCACATGTATTTTGCCCAATGTTTCAATTAACAGCAACAAACAAAAAAATCTTCATGGAATTGAGCATAACTCTGAATTTAATGAGTTTTTTAACTACAGAGATTCAGCTGCAGTTTAAGCATCAGTGCAATGAAGGTGGCAGTGAAGTGCCACTGGGTTTGTCTGCAATGTGCAGCCTGAGTGTGGTCATGAGCTTTTGCACAGAATAGAACCAGCTCTAGGATTAGGCTCCTTACTATGGGGTTAGCTATTTCCTAGTTTGTGGTGAAAAATAACTAGAATTACTTTTATGTATAAGTATATATAATACAAATACATTTATCTCTATATGTTAGTGTGTTTCGGGGGGGTTTCTCTACGGGTAAGCTCATAGTGTTACAGGCAGCTAAGAACAAAAACCTTGACCCTGGGGCATTTATATTTGATAGACTAAGCACAAGCAGCAAAGTCTCACACTGAAAATGAGTGTTAGGCAAGAAATACAGTATTAGCTCATATTTCTATAAAATCACTAAAGAAACACAAAGTGCTTAGCATTGGCCTGAAAACTCCTAATCTAAGGGAAAAATCTTATGTGGTATTGTTATTCAATAGCCCCTTACAAGCAGAAAATACAATGAAAGAGCGAACACAGTTTAAGTCAGCTAGGTTGCTGTTAAATATCCTAAGTTGTACAATAGCAATGATGAGTAGGTCTGTAAGTAGCTGACACTAAGGTGACAACGGTGGGGCGTGTGGCAAAAGGTGAAGCCAGACACCTAAAGCAGGGTCTGGGGAAATTTCAGATGCTGAAATACAAAGGAGGGTTTTGGCAGTGAAGGCCTCTCTGCGTGGTGTGTCACACTGCTTGGTCACACTCAGATGCTCCTTCTCTAGCTGCTGCCTGAGCAGGGACGGGTGGAGGTTTCTCTGCTTGTGGGCTTTATTTAGTAGGTGCACACTAAGCCCAGCTGTGTCTGCTATATGTGCAGAATTTGCATGGGAAAGGCAGGTCTGACATGGCTGTGAACTCAGTGAAGTTTTCCCCTATGCACCCAACATATTTTTCCCCCTTATTCAAGTGCTTTCAGCCATTGTGTGGGTAGTTACGAGTTCATGAAGGAGAGTGCAGCAAGGGCTGGCAGGGAGTGTGCTGCTGCCTCTGGCTCTGCAGCAGATAGTTGGCTCTGGATGCCTGAGGGACGGGAGTAAAACTCAGTAGAGCAAGCTATGGGCTAGACAAATTGTCCCAAATTTAGGCCATTGATTGAGTAATCCTTACTGAAGATGTGTATTTGTGTATGGACAGATATTTGGGTGTGTGCATTTGTTTAGGCAGGGTGGAGGGAGAAGGAGACAGAACTGGGGTTGTTTCTAACTGTTTGTAAAAAATAGTATGAATAACACCAAAGTTTGCATGCTCTTATACTGTAATGATTGTCATTTTAAAACTAGCTTTTTGCCTTCGAGCTATCGGGGTAAAGACCTGCGGGAAAACTACTGTCGAAACCCCCGAGGGGAAGAGGGAGGGCCATGGTGTTTCACCACCAGTCCAGAGACACGCCATGAAGTCTGCGACATACCCCTCTGTTCACAAGGTAACCTGGCACGGCTCATGCGGAAAATTGCCTTTTCTCTGTTGGCAGCAGGTACGCAGAACTGCCAGTAGTTTTAGTGGCACTTGCTCATGGACTTCGGAGAAAGAACAGGTGATTTCTCAGCAAGAGTAACTCATGTACGAGTAAATCAGTAACTACAGAAAGAGGAGATCTTGTTGTGTTCCTGTACTTTGGAAAACTTGAACAAGTTTTCAGGCTCAGCAGCATTTTTTCAGGTTATGAAGGAGATGGAGCAATGAAGTTGTGCTGATTGCACAAATATGACCCTTTTTTCAATTGCCTAATCCACAGTGAATCCATTAAAACTTTCAGTGTTACCATGAGATAAAATCTTCTAGTGCCATTCCAAGGTAAAATCAACTTTTCTTCTTTTTGATGGAAATATAAATAAGGAGTTATGTGACAAAAGCTCAATCTAAACACATTTTGTTTTTCAAATGAATACTGTAAATAAGCAAAACTTTCTATAAATCCAATCCCATCTGACTTTAAAGTCACAGAATTTGAAAGATACTTCATGTGCACCATTGCATTTGTTGACTTTTAAGTTCTGTTAACCTCCAAACTAAGCTCTTATATCTTGCTAATCAGCCAATTCAGTTCCAGTCAATCAATCCATTTAAATTCTCAGGACAGGGTGCCTTTAATATTCCTGCTAATGTATCATGTGCAATAGCTATGCAGCAGTGGGGGAGAAAAGGGAGAGGGAAGGAAGAAAAGACGGAGGAAGATAATTATTTTCAAGGAGCTTGAAAATCTATTAAAAGCTAACATTTAAAGATCAATTAAGTGAGCTTCAAATGGGATAAGACCTAGAACTCTCTGCAGGATAAAGACTTTGGTAGCGGATGTTTTGACTGAAGAGTGAGATCTGGAATTGCATAAATTAGTATTTACTAAGTGATTCTTTGTTACAATTACTGTAATTAGGGGGCACTTGAGAAATGTGTGTATAGTTAATTATGGTGAACTTATTTTATATTTTAAGTTTTCTCATTCCAAATTATGACGCATATTATGTTCAACAGTGATTTCAAATCCCTTTGATAGCTTTTGCCCACTCTCCCTCCACCTCCCACTTTCCCAAACCAGGGCTGAAAGTGTATCATAGTTTAAGCTGCCAAAAAGAATTAGAACGGAAAAGAAACAGTATCATATGTAGCTGAAAGTGCTGGGAATTTAAAGAACCAGACTGTACTGCATGAAATTGTGATTCAGCTATCATTCTGGACTTAAACTTGTGATGTTATTATACTATAACTTAGAGTGATGAATGTTAACTTAATGAGAAAATACCACCTCCAAAAAATACTCCTTCCTTAGAAGTGTGTCTCTGCCTGTTACTAACCACAGGTTAGTAAATGTGTTAGGAACACAAATGCCTCTAGCAGCTCAGACCTACCTATCTCAGAACTGTAAGTGCCCTATAAAGTGATACCAAATTTAAGTATCTGGATTAGATTTAAGAAAGAGATGCAATTCTATTTCAAAGAATATTTTCCATACCAACCGAACTAAAAGATACTACTTTTTTGTACCTATCTAGGTTGGTTTCAATTTATAACAGCGGGGATATGATTTAATTTTTTACAATGTTTTTTCATGCTACAAGTCATCAACATAATAAATGACTAGTACGTATTTTTTTTTTCCTAGTTGAATGCATGACCTGCAATGGAGAGAGCTACAGAGGGCCGATGGATCACACCGAGTCGGGTAAGGAGTGTCAGCGCTGGGATCTTCAGAGACCGCACAAGCACAAATTTCGTCCAGAGAGGTAAAGTCTCCTCCCTACCAAGCAAGTCCATGTTATAATCTGAAAATTATACACATTCTGGAGCCAGCTGGGCAAAATCAGCATTAGCTGAACTGAAATTCATGGAGTTCACCAGTTTTAGTTGCTTGGGCTTCTAGCCCATAGTGTGTGCAGGTTAGCTACTGTCACAATGGAAATGCAGGAAGGAGAACTAGAGGTTATTTTGTGCAGTTGTGGCTACATCCCATGTCTGTGTAAAGTAGCGATATATATGTACTGCATTAATTGATCAAAATTTCCTCCCTAGCTTCACTGACAGTAAAAATTTAACATCTGAATGTTTCTGTGTATGTTGTGATGTGATGTGGCTTATCATAGAATCATAGAATCATAGAATCATTTAGATTGGAAAAGACCTCTAGGATCATCAAGTCCAACCTTCGTGTAACATAGAATCATAGAATGTTTTAGGTTGGAAGGGACCTCTAGAGGTCATCTTGTCCAACCTCCCTACCTGAGTAGGAACATCTTTACCTCGGTCAGGTTGCTCAGAGCTCCATCAAGCCTGACCTTGAATGACTCCAGGGATGGGGCCTCCACCACCTCTCTGGGCAACCTATTCCAGTGGTCAACCACCCTCATATTAAAGAACTTTTTTCCTAGTGTCCAACCTAAATCTACACTTTTCTGGCTTAAAAACATTACCCCTTGTCCTGTTGCTACAGACTCTTGAGAACAGATCTCCCCCTGCCTACTTATAGGCCTCTTTCAGGTATTGGAAGGTCTCTATAAGGTCGCCCCAGAGCCTTTTCTTCTCCAGGCTGAACAACTGCAACTCTCTCAGTATATCTTCATAGGAGAGGTGCTCCAGCCATGTGGTCATTGTCATGGCCCTTCTCTGGACATGCTCCCACAGGTCCACATCCTTCTTGTGCTGGGGGCTCCAGAGCTGGACACAATACTCCAGGTGAGGTCTCACCAAGGCAGAGTAGAGGGGCAGAATAATTTCTCTCGATCTGCTGGCCACACTTCTTTTGATGCAGCCCAGGAGGCAATTGGCCTTCTGGGCCAATGAAGAGCATTGAGGTAAGGAGACAGGCTCCTCCTGTGATTCAGAGGAAACTCAAGCACGTAAGGCATGGTCTTTTGATATGGCCCTAAGGATCTTCTGGAAACAGCTGGGAAAGGATCCACTGAGGATAATCAAAACAGGAGTACAGAAGCAGCCAATTTGCAGCATCAGGTCAGTTAGTGGTGCACATCTGACCAGGCAAACACCACCTTCTACTTTGAACTCTCTATCTTGAACCTTTAGAGGCAGGCTGAGCTACATCTGCTGCTTTGCTACCTTTGTGTCTCATTCAGAGGGAATCTGGCTTAGTCTTATGTTCCCAACCTCCTCCTGGCTAATGCAGCCTCTGAGGCTGTGGAAGTGTGAGTCTGCCCATGTCTCACGGGAGAACAGGTGGCCCTCAGTTCTGGGGTGCTCACAGGAGCAGTGTGATGAAGGAGCATCTTGCTATGACGTAAGGGAGAGTTATCAGCTGCAGGGACTAAGGGCAGCGGCACATAGGCAGCCTTGCAAATGCCAGCGGTGAAAATGTAAGGACCTCTGGGGTTTGCTGACAGCTTCACAGTGGTTTTGAAGACATTAGGGGTATGCAAATGGAAGAGAGGCCTGATGTACCTCTGAGGATCTGGGCTCAAATAGAAAGTAAATAAAGACTCAGCAGGGATGTTGTCATCTCCCTGCTAGGATGCTTTAATATACACATTCATCATTTCTCTAGATAGCGCAATGATGGCTTCATTAGAAACACTTCTCTATAAATAAGTCATTCGGCCATGGCGGAGTTCTGATGGAATGATATTACATCTCTTCTCCCTGAACTAGCAGCTAGGTTTGATTATTGGCACATTTCCCTTCTTTTTCTTCCATTTTTCCCAGGAAACAAACTTCCGCAGCATCTCGGTTTGCAGTCTTAACGGGAAACAACTGCTCAGGTGTGTGATGGCCAGGGAATTGAATCCAGGAGAGACAAGGACGCTTTGGTATGGTGGTGGGTAATGGCCCGTGAATCCAGAACACTGAGATCACAGCTTGAGAGTCTGTCGTGGCTGGAGAGGCCTCCAAGCTCTGAAACTCAGGTTCTTGTGCCCTGTCCTTCACTCCAAGTAGCGTTATGGGTTGCTTGTGTTGTTCAGATGAGTCATAGGAGCAAGGAGCATTATGCTGCTGGGAAAAATCTCTCTACAGGGCTGGAAAGGAACTGGGGAGCTTTCAGACCCTTGTGAGTCACAGATTCAGGAGACCGTTGCTACCATATGAAAGGGAGACAGGACAAACGCGGAGAAGCAGATGATACGTGTGGCTGTGCTTCACTTTTTGGAAGCACCCCATCCCTACACCCACTATCCTGCCACTGTTTGATGACTAGCTGAAACAGGGAGGAAAAGGAGCATTTCAACTGGTTGTCAGAGCCAGACTGGCAAATACACCAGCCTCATTTATTTTTGCTGTGATGTAATCCTCTTCCCTTTTCTTTTTGCCCAGCAGGAGGGTGTCTATGCAATATTCATGAAGAGCTGGGCTCTTCTCCATGGGCTCTTCTGAGGGACCATAAATCAATTCATTTCACTGCATTGCAGGTTGGTTTTCTCCACAAGCCTACAAATTATGCTGGTTGCACATGGATGTAGTTTTCTTCGGGTGCCAAGGCACACCTTGCTTTTTGGCCTTAAGACTCCTTGTTTCTTAGCACTGTGCTTTGGCTCTGAGGAGCCTGCAACAGCACTGTCATAGATGCCACCAGTTCCTGATGTATTCTCCTGTCAAAAGTCCGTGTAGCACGGGTCTCATCTTGGCCAACTGCTGATGCTGAGACCTGTTTTAGTTTTTCCGGGAATGGCAAAGGCCTAAAAATATTTATTCATCCTGCTCGCCATCTTCTCCTGGTGGTAGTTCTGCAGGATAGATCCTCACAAGTTTTCTAGATGCTTGCTTTGCTTGTACACAACTCTTCAGGTCCACTTGGGGATTGAAGGTTAGGCAGAGTGTAAAGCAAAATCAATCCCAGCCCGCTCATCACTAGAGTACTCGGAGTGGGCAACAATTAGATCATGGGACTGAGTTTGACTGGGATTTCGGGCTGGTCCTGAGCCCAGAAGAAGAGATGCTAGGTGTCCAGGGAAAGTGATGTTGTTGTGCGTACTGGAAGTTACAGTAAAGTTAATGAGGTTTGCATGAGTTTTTATGATGAACCAGAGTCTAGATCTGGAAGCAGTCAGGCTAGAAGACTATGCATAGAGCTAGGAGAAGGACTTCAGCCTCCTATGCCTTTCTCTCCCAAGGGTTACGTCACCCCTCAGCCCTGCAAAACCAGGATAACAACTGAGACCAACCCATTGCAATAAATCAGGATGGGAGTGCAGAGCACAAAACCAGACTGAGCAAAACTGGAGCCTTCTGATGTGGAGGAGTTTCCTCCCAGTGCTCTTCCACTGTGCCGTTTTTCATAGGAGGCTTTGGCAGCTGCTTGTCCTGCTCTGTCATAGAGAGTATTTTCCCACTTGTCTGTTTGAAGGATCCTTATCATACAGCACTTTAGTGTCCAATTTCTCTGCAGTAGAAAACAGCCTCCATCTCAGCAGGTGTCTCAATGCTGTTTACAGGACACCTGTCAGCTCTTTTGGCTCCCTGTCCCCTCTACCTCCTAATTATAAAATTGTGGATTGCTGCAGCTATGGGGTTTTTTTTCTTCTTCTTCTTCTTCTTTTTTTTTTTTTCTTCCTTGTGCACAAAATGTCAAATTGCAGAAATTAAAAATGTAAATGATGGCGTCTAATTAACCAGTTGACAGCAGAGCACAGCTGCGAGTGACAGTGACTGATTACCTTCCGCAAACCTTGTCCTCCAAGACCTGCCTTACCCGGGGGAGGAAGGACATCAAAAATAGCAACTTCCTTAAAGAGACATTGCTCTGCTGATGAAGCCTCATGGACAATGGTTTTGGGGGATCCACATCCTATGGATAAAGCCCCAGTTCTCTTGAGCTCAAAGGGAATGGTGATGACTCCTAAAAAAAGCAGATTTTCCCCAGTTAGAGTGGAGATGGGAGTGTTGAAGCCTGTTGCCACAAAGTGACGTTAGGCCAGCTTAAAATGTGGGGCAAAAGGGAGATGCTGAGCAGCAGAGGAGCTGCTGGGATAGACTGGTCTTAGTGGGGAAGGTGGAAGATCAAAGAATCACAGAATGGTAGGGGTTGGAAGGGACCTCTGGAGATCATCTCATCCAACCCCCCTGCTAAAGCAGGTTCACCCAGGATCACGTCCAGGTGGGTTTTGAAAGTCTCCAGAGAAGGAGACTCCACAACATATCTGGGCAGCCTGGGCCAGGCTCTGGCACCCTCACAGGAAGGAAGTTTCTCCTTGTGTTTATGTGGAACTTCCTATGTTCCTGTTTATGCCTGTTGCCCCTTGTCCTATCATTGGGCACCACTGACAAGAGTCTGGCCCCATCCTCTTGACACCTGCCCTTTAGATATTGATAAGCATTTATAAGATACCCTCCCAGCCTTCTCCAGGCAAAACAACTCCAGGGCTCTCATCCTTTCCTTGTCACAGAGATGCTCCATCCCTGTCATCATCTTCGTAGCCGCCATTACTGGACTCTCTCCAGTAGTTCCTTGTCTCTCTTGAACTAGAGGGCCCAGAACTGCACCCAATACTCCAGATGTGCCCTCACTAGGGCAGAGTAGAGGGGGAGGAGAATCTCCCTTGACCTGCTGGTCACACTTCTCCTAACACACCCCAGGATAGCATTGATAACCATGCAATGGATGCAGAGGTACTAGTGTGAATGGTGAAAGCAAATATGCAAGGTTTCTTTGTCTATCTGCCTCGCTGTAAAAGAAAAGCATGAGCAGGTGTATCATTGATGCACCAGGAAATCCCGAGAGTTCTAAGTGTGTTCTTTCTCCTTACTGTTGGTGGCTTCCACCTCTTGACTCCCTACTCTCTCCCCTCAAGAAAGACCTGTATTTCTCTCTCTCAGGTACTACTCAGACATCGCCAAAATGCCAGCAATCAGTGACCAGGACATGAACGCATACTTGGCTGAGCAGTCTCGCATGCATATGAACGAGTTCAACACGATGAGTGCGCTCTCAGAGATCTACTCCTACGTTGGCAAGTACAGCGAGGAGGTAAGAGCCTTGGAGGGGGAAGAGCATTTCTGCAGAACCATGGGACAGCCCACCCGTTCCCAGGGCTCAGCATGTGTCACAGGTACCTATCTTCATCCTGGCGAGGGGGATGATGGTCTTAAGGGATGCAAAGTAAGGCCTGGGGTCTGGAAAGGGAAGGTCTGGGATTATTGGTCTCAACAGTACACTTCCATCTGGATCCCTGATATTTTTGTCTCCTATTATTGGTCAATGAGATTTAGCTGGCTTGCAGTAGTTGATGGGCAGGTGTTAGCTTGCTACAGAGGAGCCCTGCATGAGATCTGCATCACATGTGGCCAAAAGTTGTTTAAGCATACATGCCCAGTGCCATTTCAGATAACCAAAAGCACCCAAGAAAGGTCCAGCAAGCATGACACAGGACTTAAAGATGACCAGGATGGTTCTCTGTGTAGAATACGAGGCGAGTGACATGGAAGTGATGAATAAAGCTACCAAATAACTCGTCTCCAAGATGAGAATCCATTTGATTGGTGGCAATCTAGACATCTGCATTTAGTCAGATCAACCCCAAACTGCCAGCCTCATTCCCTGCTGGCTGACTGACAGGCTTTGCATGATCTAAGATAAGCCTGGGACCTACCTTAGAGAAACCTAACTCTCATCTGCTGCTCTAAGATGCTGGACTCAGTCCTTTTGAGAAAAAAAAAATAAAATCCCTACCACTTCTTTCTCTCTTCTCTTCCAGATT
Organism: Coracias cyanogaster; assembly: GCA_033124195.1. Taxonomy (NCBI): domain Eukaryota; kingdom Metazoa; phylum Chordata; class Aves; order Coraciiformes; family Coraciidae; genus Coracias; species Coracias cyanogaster. The sequence goes on along the minus strand of JAVSBS010022837.1, from coordinate 30,375 downwards.
CTCGGAGCCCTTGATCAAGATGACCAGGCTGGGAAACAGAAACTTGCCTACAAACTTGAACAAGTCATAACCCTCATGAGCATAGACAGCTGAGAACTGTCCTGCCAGGGACACCCTGGGAGGGATAAACCAAGTCGTGCCTCACTCAAGATCATCATCTTTACCAAGTGCAAGTTTTGATCGGCTGTAAGCAGAGTCACCTGAACAGTGCTCCTCTCTCTCTCTCTCTCTTTCTCATTTCTTTCCCTTTCAAAATCTATGGACAAAATGACAAAGCCCCAGGGGTTAAAAGAAAAGACTGCGGAGGAATCTTGGCTCTGGGGACATCAAGATGTTCAGGTGGAGCTCTCCTTTTCACAGCTTCCCCTCTGCCTTTGCCCTAGAGGAGAACTTTTACACACACACACAAAAACCTTACAAAACCCCCTCCATCACATCATCACTCTGCAGATGGGAAAATGGAAGGTGAATTCTGTCATGCTGCTTTAACTACCTTCCAAGGGCTGTAGCCCCTGGAGTGGACATGGAAATGAACTCAGTATTACTACAAGTCTCCCCAAGGGGAAGGCAGCCTGCCTGCAGGGATCTTGGAGAGCAGGAGCAAATGAAGATCCTCTCCTGCAGAGCCATTGCAACTCTATCTCTTGATAGTGACCAACAGGGAGAGGAACCTCAAGGCTCCCCAGAAAATGCCACAGCTCCGTCCATAGTGGGATCATTGTGGCTCTTATCTGCCCAGGCAAAGAGCGGTGTAGCTGCACTCTTGGGGGAGGAGAAGAGTCAAGAGGGGAGGAGGAGACTGACACTCCCCTGCCCATGTGTTTCATATGGTTATTCTTATTTTTCAAAGAGACCTGTGTCCCCCTCTGTCTTTCCCATTGTGTCCTGTTGGTTGTAGCACTGCGGCAAAAATGCTCTCTCTGCTTGGTGGCATCCCGTTGGTGGTGGTTCTGTTCCTTCTGGCAATGAACAGCACAGCATCTCCCTTGTTCCCACCTCAGCTTGAAAAGCAAGAGCCAGAAGTCTCATTTTGTTCCTGGCGAGGAGCTTGACCTCAAAAACCAACCAGAGGGATTTTTTTAAAAGCTGTTAGTTCTTTCCATTTTGTTTCCTCAACTGGAACAAAGCTATTATTTTCTCATGGTGGAATATCAGAAGGATACTGAAGGGCTTGCAATGAAGCAAGGTGGTGCATAGACTGATAGTAAAGCCTTCCTTCAAAGCCACTCCTAAGAAGAAATGTTACCACACATTTTGGAAGGAAATCTTGGAGGATATCCAAATGAAACATTGCAAAATATTCTTCTACCTAGATACCCCCAGCCAAACTGCATGTCTTCTGGAGGTCTCTGAACTGCTGTAAGCTCATCTGCCTTTTGGTGCCAACTCCTGGCCTTTCCTCTTCCCCATTTCTGGAACCAACAGGCCTTGCTGAAGGCACATTTGCTGCCTGGGGAAGATTTTCTCTTTCTTTGTGCTACCTATCCCTTCAGAGATCACTGTCACACACAGGACAATTGTGGGTGGTTGCCTTGCCCTATCCTCTGCTCAGCTCCTCCAAAACAACACCTCAACTTGTTTCATGGCCAGCCGAAGAGGAGCGAGCTCCTGCATATCTTCTGTGTTTGGCTATTTTGTTCACAGAGCTGCCAGCCTGGATAACACCATGGTCCAGCATAGCAGGAGACCCTCAGGGTCTGGGGAACTTTGCCTGTTGTAGACCATGGAGGCAAGAGCCGAGTCTGCATTCACCTCACCAGAAATGAACAGAGCTCACTAGCAGATGGAGGAGTGGGGCTTGATGCCACGGAGAACCAACCCACATCCATCTCACACCATCCCCAGAGCTACAGCCTGAATCTACTTTGCACCTGGAGGGAGGAAGGGGGTAAAGGCAGGGTGTGAAAATTGATTACAGAACGAGTGCGTTTGGTTTTATTCATGCCTTTTGCTAGCAAACCAGAACCTCTTCAGAGCGATGGATCAGGAATGCATCTAATGGGGGATGTGGTGCAAACAGGAGTTAAGTCAGCCAGCAGGTTTCCTTCAGCCAAGCAGTTACACATGTAGGCAAGTCTTTTTGAAACCATTTAAAGAACAGCAGTCCAAACCTGGATGTGTCTGTGGGGAGAATATCACAAGATTCATATTGAAACAGCAAACTTAGGGACACGTCTTGGTTTTAAAACCCCAGACATTTCTCTCTTGATTATAATTATTATTATTTTGTGCGTGTGCGTGTGTGTGTATCTGTGTGCGTGTGTGCGTTATTTCCTTTTTAATTTTGCTTGCTTTCTGTTTGATTGCTGAGCTGATGGACTCATCATGCACCTTATGGACATCTCAGCATTTTTAAGAGGCCTGCGCATTGGGGGTGATTTGGGTTTGGTTGGTTCTGCCTTGGTTTTGCTGATCCATTTAGTAATGTTGGCGCATGTTCCAGATCCATTGGCGCATGTTCCAGATCGTGGCTGTGAAAGTGGGGTGGAAGTCCCACCAGAGCCAGCGGTAAGAAAATTACAACAACAACAGAAACACAATATTTTTTATAAGTACATTAAAAAGGAAAATTTAAAAAAAAAAAAAAAAAAGGAAGAAACCAAAGGTTTTGACAAACAAAGTGCCACAAAAGATAAATATGGACCCTATTGTCATGCCTTGTACTCACAGCTGGATGGTAGGAGTCTTAAGGACAAATAGCTGGCTTGGAGGGAAGTGGTTATGAGTGATGGGCTATACTGCCTGGACATGCGCACATGAAAGGAAGAAGATGCTGTTTAAACAACAACAAAAAAATAGTATTCAAGTGAACTGGTGTAATCCTGCACTGTCACTGAAGTCAGAGGAACACCGCAGGGGAAATTTGAGACTCGCTCTGTTTCTTTTTGGTGTTTTCAGGGCTGTGTTTTTGTTTTAATATGGTTGTTTCCCATTGTTATTATTTTATTTCTTCTTGCTGGTACGGAGTTTTTCAGCTGTAATATATATTTTTTTTTTCAAGAAAAAACTTGAACACCTCGGAGACACTGAGAATGAAAGACATAAGGGAAATGGGAAGTGCCACGAGATTGGTGTCTTAATGCTTCCCAAGTTCCCATTTAGGCATTTCTATTTTCTCTCCACCCTCTTCTTTCCCCCATCCCCAGGATTTGAAAGCAAATCTGTCTTTTGCTTCTCTTGCCTCTCTTCCTTATTTCTCTTTTTGTTTTTCTTTATTTGGTGTTTGAGCTGCTTTTGGTTTTCGCTTGGAAAATGTGCCAGAATCGTGATGTAAATGCGTGGGCTTCCTCCCCTGTCCCCTTCAGTGCCCTTCCCATTTCCAACCATTATCCCAGCATTCCCCAGAAGTCTTGGCATCTTTCTTTCCAGCCTTGCCTGTTGAGCTAACTATTTTTTAAGTGCATGTAAAATACAACTAAAAACAAAGACACAAGCAGAAGAATGAGCCCTACTACAACATGAAAGCGTTCTTTTCCTCTTTCTTTGATTTTTTTCTCCCCCACCTCCTTTTCCACACTTGACCAAAAATGCTCAAGAGGTGGTATTCCACACAGTTTTTCAAGGCACACAGAGAGAACAGGAGCCAATGTCCCTGGAAGTCAATGGATGGGCTCCTAATGTCCAGAATATGCCGAATGATTGACTGATCTTTATGGGTATTTCTCGACTGCTGCCATCAAGACAATGAGTGCTGACACTTGTAGCACCATCAGAAATGGGGAAAGGGAACTCATGAAGGCTCTATGTGGTCCTGCTGAGAGAGCTGGGATTATTTCTTCACTGCAGCGTTTGCTCTGGGACTTTGCACCTGGGTTAGAGGAACAAAAGGTCCCTCTGCAAACACGTCGTGCCCTCCCTGTGAGTGTAGTCACCTATCAATCAATGACCTAGTGATCTGAGGCATAATCCATCATGTCATGTGCTTTTGCAGACTCAGCCTTCCAATAAACACTAGAAAAGTTGGTTAGTCTGGAAGAAGGTGTTGGAGATTGTTAGCACTTGAACAGACAGCACAGGAGAACGGAAGAAAAGGAGAAATGCAGCCACTCAAGGGCAACTTCCTCTCCCAACACATCCCACGCCTTCTTTTCCCCCTCTTCATTCTGTCCTGATCATATCTGAATGCTTGGTCCAATCCAGCAGACACCAGTCTTGCTTTGTTAGGTAAGAGGGCTATGCCAATTTTCTTATCTGTAGTTTTACAACTGCAGTTGTCTTATCATACCTCTTTGACACTGGAGACCATAAAAATCTGTTATGGCATGAAGAAGGTTTGCCAGCAGAATTTTGATTGGTGCTTTCTTGAATTGAAAAGTGATTACCAAAGTTTCCAGATCTTGTGCATAAGCCTGCAGGTGTTTACCATGAAGGGAAAGAGACAAATAAAACTACATAATTGTCATCCTTACTTTTAGTCATGCTATTGAAAACATAGATAAGAGTTTTAAGTCTAGTGGCCAGTTTCACTGTTGAGTCAGCCAACACAAAGACTACACATCCCTTCCATATTTCCCAAAATCTGAGAATCCTATGATATAAAAACCCAAGCACAAAACATCTATTATCAAAAGGAAAATTGTTTAAAAGTAACCCAAAACACATAAATGTAGAACTGTCCTTCCCCAAGGCTTTAAGGAAGTGCTTCAGAAACAGACACTATTATGTGGAAGACTCTTCCAAAGGAAGATTGTAAACCCGAAAGGACTGAGTCCTAGGGCTCTCTTAGTGGGGCATACATTTGTGTCTCCAAAAAGGACCCTTAGGACCATCCAAGGACCATCTCACACCAAAAAGAAAAGTCGGGGCTGCTGGAGATTACCAGGACTACTCTTCCACATCACGAAGGAGTCAGTAACACAAGCCATGCTTAACTCTTCCTAGCAGCCTGTAGAAAATACACGCATGACGCAGACTCATCTGATAATGTGGAGATATTGCTTGGCACTGTGAAAGGGATGAGAGCGAGGAAGAAAACTGGTCCTGCTTCCGAAACTCCTGAGGCAGGCTCTGGTGTATGAGAGGTTTGATCCTCCATAGCAATCTGTTGCTTTCTGCAGTGCCCATTGCTGTTGTGGGAAGATGCCATGACCAGATAGGCACTTTGCTAGAACCCCATCAGTCCCAACAAGGTCGTTTTAGTCCTTGTTCAGCATTTAGCTACAGAAGCCAGACAGAAGACACTGTATAGAAATGTGCATTGTGGTCCCACCAGGTTTGTGTTGGGTTTTGGGTAGCTCACCAAAAATTGCATCCAGGAACCTAGTTTGCATATCCCCCACCCTTGAATGAGGAAGTCACTATAAAAATTCAGCTCTCAGTCAGTGTTATTGTTTAAACTCCTCTGAGCCTCTGATCGCCTCCTCTCCTGGGATGACCAGGGGAGCTGAGGAATGGGTCCCTTTCTCCAAACTAGGGAGCTATGATCATTTACACAATCACAGTAGATTGTGTTTCTATGTTGGCAGGTGCTTCACCAGGACAGCTGTTGCGTAGAGAAATATTGGCATAGCTTCAGTGATGTCAGGACAATTTACTCTCTGCATCTGATGAGTAGTAAAAGAGTTGTCCTCCAGGGCAGGTGGAGATCTTGGGATGTCCTAGTGCTCACCACTCAAACTCACTATGCTATGGTGCAGGCAACTGATGAAGCAACTGAACCTCAACATCATGGTGTGAACATCAGCCTCCTGGCCATTCACAGCCTGATTTTTCCTGCTTTGCAGCTAGTGCTGTTCCCATTTCAGGGTATTGTCTGGTCCATGTATTCCTGCAGTTTTCCCTCCCCTCTGCCACTGTGCAATGCCCCTTTCTCCAAAAAAGTTATGTTGTCTTACAGAAGATAACCGTTTTGCAGAGAATGCTTTGAAAACGGAGCTTGTCAACTGTGTTTTATTTGGAGTGGCTCAGTTCACTACACTGTTAGAGAAGCACCCAAGGGGACGCAGGCTTACAGCAATGAGTTAATTTGTAGAAAGATGTCAAAAACAAACGAACAAACAAAAAGCAAAAGAAAAAAGGAAAAAAAAAAGATTTACACTTGGAAAAAAATAAAACCACCAAAAAAACCCCCGGCGAGGATATAAAGCTGCTTAGTCTAATCAACCTGTCACGTGTGTGATTTCTGTTGTTGTCGTCGTTGTTTGTTCATTGGAGCTTTTTTTGTGTTAATCTTCTGTTCTAAAAATGGAGAGTTTACCTCAAGATATTCTTTTCTGCTTGGAAACAGATCACCTCAAAGACGCTCATAGCAAAGAGCGGTGTGTAGGGAAGCTCAGTAAAGCGAACCTGGGTGTGGAAAATGGGGAAAACCAGGACATTTAGACTTTTTCATCATTCCCTTCTCTTGCTGGTGTGGTCTGGCGTAGCTCCTTCACTCTGAAGGAGTCCAATAGGAGAGATTGTTGTTCACTTTCAGATGGACAGAGGCGCAAGTGCCTGTTGGAGAAATCAAGGCCCATGTCCAAGCTTGCTGTCCTTTCTGAAGTATCTTAAGAGAAACTTGGTGTTATTTAAAATTTCTATGCTGCTGTTTCTCCAGTCCCTGGAGAAAACCCACTTTCCAGCCCAGAGTGGGGTAAGGAAGTAGAGAGATTAGGTGCTAGCTAAATGCTCCCAGTGTTTTCCCCAAGGAATCAAGACAAGAGGCAACTGGATTATTTAACGTCACAAGACAGGCCCTTCCTAGTGTCTGACCCTGTGTCTTGGACATACACATGAGCCCAGAAGTCTCATTCTCTGTTTTGCTAAAGCTTCCACCTTAAATACAAAATCAATGTAAAGACATATCCTTTCACTACAGTGTTACTAACAGCCTCAAAGAGATGTCAAGACAGCGTTAGAAAGGAGGTTGGGATCCTTTTTCTTAGGTTGTTGTTGTTGTTGGTTTGATTTTCTTTTGAATTGATCCTAGTTAAAAAAAAATAAATAAAATCTATACTATTTAAATTGGAATCCCGTTGTTACTTGGTAAAGGCAAAGCTTCTGTACCTTTGTTATAATTAATTGTATACCTGTGTATGTAAATATAAGGCATTCCTATTTTGCAGTCCAGAACAAAAAAGAAAAAAAACCTATTTGTAATATAGAATAAAGTTTATTAAAAAAAAATAAAGAAATAAAAATGCCCCAGGCTGTGATTGCTGCTTCCTGTGCAGAGAGAAGGAATTCAAGTGAAGGGGAAGCATGAGATTGGAGACCATGTAAGTGCTCAAAGCAAGTCCACTTCACATCTACACTGTAGGAGCTCTCTCCCAAGTTTAGGCTCTCCAGCCATCCTCACTACATGCTCTAGGGTCTCCTTAGCGCTCTGGAGAGTCAGCACACATTGACATTTTCATGCCCAGGCCCATGGGATGGGCAGGTGAGGTGTGGCGGGAACTGAATCCCAGAAAAGTAAAACTACTTGTACAGAGGACAAAGACTTGGGGATCAGCATGCTTTTTCCCTTCCTTCCTTCCTTCCTTCCTTCCTTCCTTCCTTCCTTCCTTCCTTCCTTCCTTCCTTCCTTCCTTCCTTCCTTCCCACCTGCCTGATCTCTCTCTTTTTTTTCCTTCTTCTTCTGGGATACATCAGGAGGAGTGTGGCCAGCAGATCAAGGGAGGTGATTCTCCCCCTTCGCTCTTGTGAGACCCCACCTTAAATACTGTGCCCACTTCTGGTGTCCCCACCATAAAAGGGACATAAATCTGTTAGAATGAGTCCAGAGGAGAGCCACAAAGATGATCCAGGGGCTGGAGCATCTCTGCTATGAGGATAGGCTGAGGCCACTGGGATTGTTCAGTCTGGAGAAGAGAAGACTCTGTGGTAACCTTGCGACTGCCTTCCAATACCTGAAGAGAACCTACAGGAAGGCTGGAGAGGGACTTTTCACAAGAGTGGCCAGTGACAGGACAAGCGGAAACGGTTTTAAATTGAAGGAGAGTAGGTTTAGACTGGATCTTAGGAAGAAGTTGTTCAGTATGAGGGTGGCGAGACTCTGGAATAGATTGTCCGGAGTGGTTGTGGATGTTCCCTTCTTGGAGGTGTTCCATGCCAGATTGGATGAGACCTTTAGCAACCTAGTCTAGTTGAGAGACATCGCCGCCCATGGCAGGGAGGTTGGTTTAGATGATCTCTAGGGTTCCTTCCAACATAAGCCATTCTATGATTCTCTCTTTCTTCCTTTCCTTCTCACCCAAAACCACATTTATTGGATTGTCTGAAAATTTTTTTCAGCGGTGGGATCCAGATAGTTTATTCTTTTCCTTCTGGCTTTGGGGTATCATTAATTGTGCATTTTGAAGATGATCAACACTATTATGAATTCAAGGATGTTATTAAAGGAACTACATCCTATGGTTCTTGAAAGGAAAGTCCTTAGTGGGACCCAGCTTCTGACTCTTTGGCCATTACATTAGAGTAGCAATTATCACATTGGGCTTCAAACATGGAAGAGTTACAGGTAGTCTTAGGTGGACAAGCAAACACCCCAGCCCACTTGCTTCCTCCCAAGGATGTCACGCCAGGCCTGAGGCTTCTACCAGGGCAAGCCCTGCTTGCAGCACTCATGGTTGGTCATGCAAACAGAGCTAAATTATTTGTCTTCAACGTCTGTATCTTTGGCTGGAGGCAGAAGATGGATGTCTTTCCAAGGCAGAGGGAAAGATTGGCTGCCTGTGGGAAGACCTGCAGCCATCTCACTGCCAGCCATGGTCTCTTCTCAGAATGTGTGTTCAAAGCTGAAGATGTTCCCCAGGCAGTGAGAAATGCATCCTCCCTCCTCTCTCCTGCCCCTGCTCTCCTCCCACATGTAGAGAGAAGTAGCAGCTGGTGGACACTCCAGTTTCTTTGTACCTTAGCTCAAAGCAAGAGAGGAAAATCCATTTTTCCCTTTCCCATGTCTGCTCCCCAACTACTATACTTATCTTACAAGTGTTATCTTATAATACGGTCTTTGGAATGGCTGTTGCAAAGAGTGAATCTTTAATGACAGAGGTCAGATTCCCTGGTGCTGATGACAGGCTTGGCCAAGCCCAGGTGAGGTTTGGGCTGCCTTCACACAGGTCTATATGACTTAACACATCAGCCTCATCATCTACCCCAAAGGACAGGAAACTTGACCTGAGACACCTCAGCTGAAGGTAAAGTGGAGATAAAAGATTTATGGGTGCTTTTCACTGACCTTGCTTCTGAAAAGCCAAACTGATATAAGCAGAGCCAGGTCCCTTCTGAGGTGGAAAGATGACGTGGTAGTAGGGACTACTGAAACTGCCATCTTTCATCATTCACCACCCTCACACCAATTAGACATGATAGAGGAGGGCAGAGCCCTATACATGCTTCCTCCTTGTGTCCCACATCCCCCAGCAGACTCCCTCATTGCCACCAGCTTCTCTCTCCAGAAAGCAGGGACAAAGATCTTATCTTCACTGTTATCCCAAGAGCTGGGCATGTGGCATCAGCATCCTCACCAGCCTCCTCTGCCTGTGTATGCCCCTGGATTTTCACCTGCTTTCCTTCTCCCAGCCATCCCTGTGCCACTGCCCTCCATTCCAGAGAGGAAAATGGAGTTGGGGTTGCATATCCAGAGCTGGTGAACCCCCTGCTACGCTCTGAAGGGCTAAGCCTCTCTCAACCACCAACAAATGAGAAAGCTGGCAGGTTTTATGGGATTTGCAGACCACTGTGCCAACATAAGGCTTGTGGAAAGCAAAGACCTTTTTGCTGAACTCAGTTCTGCAAGTCTCGGCTCAAAGGAGAGCACGGAAAGGAAGTAAGAAAGTGGATTTCTATGAAGGGAAGGGAATCAAATGAACCTCTGGCAGCTTTTGCAATAGGCTTCAGCCTGATGTCACTTAGCAAGTGTCTGGGTACTTACAGAGGAGCAACGCACATACACAGACAGACTGCCATGGAAATGAGGCATGTCTGTCCAGCTGCTCCTTGGGGCACAGCAGAGGAAGTTCTTGTGACCCAAAAGGGCTCTCGTCATTCTGCCAGCATATCCCAGAGTCAGGTCAGTCAGTCACAGTGGTGTGTTGCCTATACAGGTATCACCCATCAGTCCCCTCCAGGCAGCAGGGTGAACTGGAGGAACTGATGCTAGAAAATTTTATGTGCAAAGAAACGCTTCAGTTTTCAAAGAATCATACCATAGAATGGCTTGAGTTTGAAGGGATCTTGAAGATCTTCTAGTCCCAACCCCCCTGCCATGGGCAGAGACACCTCCCACTAGACCAGGTTGCTCAAGGCCCCATCCAACCTGGCCTTGAACACCTCTGGGGATGAAGCATCCACAACCTCCCTGGGCAACCTGTGCCAGTGTCTCACCAGATTTCAGCTGCTCTGAATTATTAGTGTATTTAGGAAAACAAACCAAAAAATGTTCAACAAAAGACCCCTAAAAAAAAAAAGATTTATGAAGGATTTTAGTTTTCAGCACCTTTTTAAAACCAAAACAAAAATATCTCACAAAAGCTTCCTTCCAAACAAAGCAGTTGTACTTAGCATTTGCACAAGAGTAGTTTTAGGCTGAGACTTTGGCAGACATTGTGCAAACAGAGAGAGAGTGTCCCTGTAGACATGACAGCTTCCATGTCAGGAAGACTGATCAGGAAAAGGAAGAGGTGGGGAGGAAATTGAGGCATGAAGAGGTGAAATGGGTTGTCTGCAGTCACACAGCAGCTCAGAGGCAAACGTAGGGTGTCTCTGCAGCCTGTTTTTGTCCAGTATCAGTCAAGCCAGTCACTGTTTTTCACACACAGCAGGTGTCTCGCATGGTTGTGAGACTCCATAGGGCAGGCATGGCTGGGACCTATGCTGAGATCCTGCAGCTAAACATCATACATGGTACGTACTGGCCCACAGTGTCCTCTTGTCTTTGGTGCCAGCACTGGGAAACAACACATCACCAACTATTCCCACAAAAAAACCCACCCTTCCAAGCATTAAACAGGGCTGCAATTACTTAGCACAGCCAAATAGATTCCAAACTCCTTATTGTCAGCTGTAAGCTCAAAATGTTTGTTTTCCCGGGGATTACATGTGTGGGCTTGTTACTACTTATTGGAGAATTTACCTATTGATTCCAGATTGACAACTGGCTGAAGATGAGCCAGCGTGTGCCAAGGTAGCCAAGAAGGCCACCAGTATCCTGGCTTGGATCAGCACTAGTGTGGCCAGCAGGACTAAGGCAGGGATTGTCCCCCTGGACTGGGCACTGGGGAGGCCACACCTTGAATCCTGAGGTAAGTTTTGGGCCCCTCAATGCAAGAAAGACATTAAGGTATTGGAGCAGGTCCAGAGAAGGGCAACAAAGCTGGTGAAGAGCCTGGAGAACAAGTCTGGTGAGGAGCAGCTAAGGGACCTGGGGTTGTTGAGCCTGGAGAAAACAAGGCTCAGGGGAGATCTCCTCACTCTTGACAACTCCCTGAAAGATTATAGTAAAGTGGATTCTGGTCTGTTCTCCCATGTAACAGGTGATAGGACAAGAGGAAATGGCCTCAAGTTGCACCAGGGGAGGTTTAGTTTGGATATTAGGAAAATTTCTTTCACTGAAAGGGTTGTTAGGCACTGGAAAAGGCTTCCTAGGGCAGTGGCTTAAATACCATCCCTGGATGTGTTTAAAAGTCATGTAGATGTGGTGCTGAGGGACATGGTTTAGCAGTGCACTTGATCGAATTAGGTTAATGGCTGGACACTATGATCTTAAAGGTCTTTTCCAACCTAAATTATTCTATGATTCCATAAGCGCTGCAAAAGTAGGAGTGAGGAGCAACACCTCTGACATGGATATGTCTGCAACAGGACAGGGCATCAGTCTGGTGCCTTCTTGGGCACTCTGGAGATCCTGAGAGACTTTGGCTGAGGTTCTGTTGGCTGCGTTTGCAAGTGCATGACTAAGACAGCATAACTGTGCTGGAGGCACCAGCCACTTCCAGTTCCAGCCTTTGAAATGCTTCTGTTCATCTCTCAAATGGGCTAAACTGGATATTCAAGGCCAACCAGTAATTTATAAAGCAGGTAGAAGCCATCTTCCCATTGCTTCACTAAGATCACCGGTGTTTCTCTGTCCATGCTGGATTCTCCCACCTCCAAGCTACAAAAAACAGGCATTTTCAAACCTTTCCTGCTTTTACTGCACACAAGAGGTGATGTCCATTTTGCTGCATCTCAATCCATCCCTCCTTCAAGGTTCTCCACAGAGGAAATGGTGACCATTTGTCTCAGCTCAATATCCTCCAAGTGCCCCTTGAAAATCTGGCAGGGAAGAGGGCAGGGCAAAGCTTGGAGCTGGTCTCAGCTTTCAGGGGAATGCTAGGAGTTGGTCTGCAGCTCTGCTTCTCAAAGCAATCCCAGATGTCAGCTGAGAAGGACTATTTCCAGCAACCTGGAGAGCATTCAATTTGCCTTTATTATTTCCCGGTTCCCTCACCCGCTTTCTGACACTTCACAGGTTCAGCCGCCTGCATCGTATTAAGCTGTTCCCCTCACCAGCCCCTTCCTGAAGTTTTTCTGGTTCAACAGCATATAACTCCAGCATCAGCTCCCTCATGCCCACTGGGTATCACTTGTGCAAAGGAACTGACAGAATTTCTCCTCCTGAAGGTGGTGAAAAACTGGCCCAGGTTGCCCAGAGAAGTTGTGGGTGACACATCAATGGGAGTGTTTGAGGCCAGGCTGGGTGGGGCTTTGAGCAACCTGGTCTAGTGGGAGGTGTCCCTGCCATGGCAGGGGGGTTGGAAGAAAATGATCTTTAAGGTCCCTTCCAACCCAAACCATTCTATGATTCTAGGATTTCTTTGTGTTCAAGGTGATGAGAGTGATAGGGACCACGGTCACTTGCCCTACTAGCTTCCATATTAAGGTGTGCCAGCATACTGCATGGCAAGAAAGTGATTCTTGGATTAACGAGGTTTTATTCAGCTCCATCCTAGTGGGATCTCTGCAAAATCCCCTTTTCTCATGCTGTTGTCCTGACTCCCTGCACAGTCACCACTGGAAAATGGGTCCTTTCAGAATACGATCCATCGCATTGCAACCTCGATGGCTAAAATAGATCAGTGAATGACAAATACAAATGCTTGTTTCCTCTTGCTGATGCCAGGGAGGATGGGAGGAGATAGCCCAGCTGCGGATGGTTGCACTATGCCTTTCCAAAGCCAGGTGAGACGAATCCTTCTGGTGAGTCTGCTTTGACCTTTCTTGCTGTAATTGTTCTAGGAAAGGGAATGTCTCTTGTAATATATGCAGCAGAGCCCTGAACTCCTTTATGGTGTGGTGCATGTTCCCGCAACCCAGCAAGCATTTGCGAGGAAAGCCGGAATCAATTTGGTCTTTTGCCTTCAGCTAAGACTTTCAAAGAAAAAAAAAATGAAAGGAGGATAACTTTTATTATTATTATTTGCTTCTTTGAATTTCCTGCCTTCTCATAAATTCTAATGGGAAATGTACTCGCTGACCTCATAACTTCCAAAATCAAACATGGTGCCAAGACATCTTCACAGGCCAGCTTTCTTTCGGTATGCCATATGGGATGCAGCCCTTGTTCCTACAACACAGGCAAGCAGATCACCAGTTAGTCACAATTCATGACACACAAGCATTTTAGGGGGAGGAACAGGACAAGCAGATAATAACAGCAGGAATTCTGTTTTTTTCCTGGCTACATCTGTGCTAGTACATAAAAGAAGGCCAAGGTGGAGTATCAAACACCGTGTTGAAATTGTCTGGGATGCTTAGCTATTAGCATGCTCCTCAGAACAATTTTGGACAGTGTCAGCTAACCCTCTCCTAGAGAATGTCCACATACAGTTTGGGAAGAGCACGTACCAGGGATTTTTTTACCTTCATGGATAAAACTTCATCCAATCTGGCTCCTTCTGCCCTATATGCTCTTAGACACAGTTGCTTCACCAGGCCAAATATACAGAGCTAGACCAAAGAAAGGCATATTGGGAAAAGGGTCTACTGGATCAGGAAAGGTTTGTAATAAAATATTGGAAAGGGAGCTTTAAAGGTTCTGTTTAAAGTCTCTTATGAAAGTGAGAGTGTGATGCTTACCTGTCCAGAGCTTGTGCCTGGGGATAAGAGGAAATGCTTCTGATTGGCTTTGAAGTTAGATTTGAATTTTGAAACAGCCTTTTTGGGGGCAAAGAGATGATGCCAAAGAGAAATCTATCCACTGGAGCAAGTGATATATACCAGGACATCCCACCTTTGTCCCTCAGACGCTACTGGCTTGTGTCAAGTTGGTCCTGTAAGTGCTGCCCTGTCCAGTTGATTAACCCTTTGCTGGAGGAGCACCAGTGTGCTAGAGTACAGACCCAGAGGTACTGTCAGGACCTGTTCTTCTTCGTAATGTTATGTGGCAGCTAGATCTCATGTCCTGAGTTTGGTCTCACTCACCAGCTGCAGTACAGGGCAGAGCTACAGGCATCTTAATCATAGAATCATAGAATACCAGGTTGGAAGGACCTCAAGGATCATCTAGTCCAACCCTTCAAGGTAAAAATGTAGTTTAAATGAGTTTGACAAGCAGCCTGTCAAGCTCCAGAAATACTCTGTTTTCTCTTCAGATTGTATAAATCTTACAGCCCCTTGATGTCACTAGGGAGAGCCAAATGCAAAGCCTCCGGGGTTCAAGACATGAGGGTCACCTCGATGGCCATGCCATGGCTCTGATCCTGTGCTCTTCTTTCTTTCTGATAGATCATCATGAAAGAAAGAAGACTGCAGACACTGATCCGATTATGTTAACGGTACCTAAGTCTGCTCTCTGCTTTCACGGTACCCAAACCAAACCAGAATGCACTCGCCAGGGAAACTGTCTCATAAAACTGCCCTGTTTTGGGTTAGCAAAGGCAATCTGATTAACTCCTCAGCAGGGGCAAGATACAACACCGAACTCAGTCTCAGCTACCACATCAGAGATCTCTGGTGAATTAGATCCAGAAGAGGCAGCTGTGAGTTATGGGGTTGGAATTCCATCAAGGGCTTCTGGGGAGGTCATAAACCACCAAATAGTTCTTGCAACCTCCCCCCTCTTCCCGTCCACCATCCACAAATAGAATTATAGCCCCATAATTCAAGTGGGGTCTGTTTGCCTGCAAAAGGACAAATGCAAGGAGCCATCTGTGGGGGCGTCAGGCTGTAAATCCATTATTTTTCCTGTCATTTTTCCATCTCTTTCTTCACAGAATGGTGCTTCCAGGCTGCATCCAGGTCTCCTTATTTTCTCCACCCATTCTCTTCTTCCTTTCATCTCCTTCCTCCTTCCTTTCCTTCTTAATAGAGACATAAAAGCAGTTGCTGTCTTATAGAACAATCCACCAGTCAGCAACTCACATCCAATCCCTTTCCTTTAGTCATGGAGCATAAGAACAACACTCAGTCGGCTTCTCACTTCTTTTTATCCACAAGCCATTGCTTAGCACAGGCCATTTTGCAAACATCTAACTCACGTTAAACCTTCTGAATGAAAGGTCTATCCTGGTTCTTTTCAAGTTGGTCCAAACACGGTGGTTTCCTTTGGCTACATTCTTTTATGGTTTAGGGGATAAGGTGGGGGGCCCACCCCTTTATATTTTTACTGGCATTTACATGCAGACATTCAGCCTGCAAAACAGAAAGCCAGTCTGCAGCATTTCAGCATTACAAGTTAGACAGGTCTTAACTGATCCTAACCTCAGTGTCTCTGTGGGCCATTTCGGGGAGCCTGAACTTCAGAGGTAGTCTGTGCTTCCCAAAGCTTGCCTTCAGTGGTTGATAAATGGTCAGACTCTGAATCCCTTGTATGTGAAAGCTGGCAGGCATCATAAAATACCCTCAGCACAAGTTCAGAAAGAGGCAGGTGAATCTGAGTCAAAGGATGGATCTTCCAGAAAGGAAGTGATTTGGTGTGATCACACACAAAGTTGGGACTAGAACCTGCTGGCCCAGAGCTTGGGTGGTATGTTAGATCACACCACCTCTAACAGAGTAGTTGAGCATTGTGCGTAGATAAGAAAAAAATGGTCTTTACTTATTACCAATATCCCCTTGTCTTCTTTTACCAGAAGTTTTACAACTTACTGAATTTAGGAATTTGATGTGGTTGATCAAGACATACGACCTGGAAGTGTTGGACATCCGTGCAAGAGAAATGGCAGGGTAGTGTTTCTTACTGGCTCAGAGATTTCTGTGTCTTCTCTGTCATTTTCATTACCCTTCATATATTTTATGATATAAATGATCACAAACTCCCTTTAAGTCAGGAGGGTGTTGTAGCAATGTCAAACCACAGCAAAATCAGTAGCATACTTGTCATGTTTATTTAAACTGAGATGGATTAAATGCTTGTGTGAGTTTAAAAGTGAAAGGCCAAGGGTTCGTGCTGCTCTGAATTAGGCAGCAGCTCCAGAACCCTTGGAAAGGCTTCTCCTGACAAGCAAATTCTGAGGGTATCTTGCGCTAGTGACTGTGAAATCACAGTCTTAGCACACTGAGAAGCTTGTTTCACCAGGCAAATATGACAGTGACATAGTTCTGAGGTTCAGAGGTTTCTCATGGGAAAACATAGCTCGGTGCACATGGGAATAATTCCTGGGCTCCGTGAGAAGGGAGATTTTTCAACAACAGGTAAAGATATGTTCTGATTGTTTGTTTTTGCATACCCTTCTACAGATTTTTTCTCCTAGTTTGGCCAACCAGGATGGTAAAGTTAAACATATGAACTTCTGCTTTTTTAGTCAGATGGAATTCTTGTGGGTTGGGTTTTGTGGAGTTTTTTGGTTGGTTGATTGACTTGGGTTTTGTCTTCTGTCCCTCTCTGAAAGCTGCCTCATGTGACTAACTCCAGAGTCTTCCTGCTCCTCACCTGAGACTTCTTCAATGTTCTTCCAAGCTGTCTCATGGAGATAACAGCAGTAAAGGCCCCCTGTGCAGGGCTCTGCTGCAGACACAAATCCAGAAATCACATGCAAAAACTTAGGGAGAAAGAGGGGGAAAGGAGAGAGACAGAGAAAGAGATTCGTTAGGCAAACAGATGAGAGTCCTGTAGTAAAATATGAAATGCTATGAGGCAAAACATCAAGAAAAAAAGTAGATTGAAACCACTCCAATCTTTTAAAAAAGCCAACTCAGAATGAAACTGAAAGTGTCTTGTTAAATCCCAGCAGAAAAATACTTTATAAACTGGATTGTGCCCTGTGATCAGCATTATGGTGTTTCATATATACGTATAGATTATTTAATTGGTAAGATCACCCCATGTAATATTTGACAATTCTCCACCTTTGGGACATTGATTTTAAGGGAAAGACACAAAACATTGTTCCGGATTTCTAGCCTGGGGAATTGCCTCAGAGATTGCATAGGATTGGTGTTTTTTTGGTCTTGTTATTTCTTACCCCCTTTGGAAATCTTTCGTTTTTCTTCCTTAGGACAGAATTTCAATTAGCAGAAGGATAATGCTATCAGAAGGCACTGAATATCCTCAGAGATAAATCTAGCTGGGAGTTGTCAATGGAATATCTGAAATAGCCTGACAGTAGAAGTCCTGTAAAGCTTAGATTACTCTTTTAAAAAAAAAAAAATAATAATCAGTTTGCCTTTCAGAGAGAATGAAAGGGGCGGGAAGGAGGTTGCTTATGGAATTGCTGTTTTCAACTGAAAAAAAGGCTGACAAAAGAAAAGAGAGGGTCTAATAAGGACACCCAAACTGCTGGATCTGACTGAGAATGTCTAGATAAACTTCTAGGTGCAGTCTATGTCCACTTTTAAGCTTGGTGGATGTTATAATCAGTTAACTGAAGGAGTTTTTTGTTGAACTGTCACACATGAGAGGGATGAAAACGTTGAAAGAGACCCATGAAAGCTACAGGAACCCACATGGAGTGGAGCAGCCATGCCCTGAGCATACAAGACAGTTCATTTGGTCTTTTCTAACTCTTAAAAAGCACACATTTCAAGGTAAGGCAGTTCCCTTTTTCGCATCTGACCCTGCTGGTGGGTGAAGGATGTTAGAAGCACCAACACATCCGTGCTGACTGAATATATCTAGTTATAGGAGAGTTTTAAACATTTGTATGGGATTTCAGATGCCACCTGATGCTTCTAAACTCTCTGATGTGTTGGACAGCTCTTCATTTTAACTCTTCAATGAAATTCCCTTCCACTGAGAGGCTAGGCTTTGTCTTGCTAGTTAGTCAGAAACGTGCCACATTGCTGGTACTACTGTTGATATTAGGTGTATGGAAGGTTGGGGAAAAGACCACCATGTCCCTGAAATTTCTATGTCTGTAGTGTATGGAATTTAAGATGTGTTTGTGGTCTTCAGCATGAATATTCCCTAGGAACAGGTGCAGGAATGATGAAAGGATTAGGGAGAATTAATGTGATGGGGCCTGTCATCATGAGCTACATTTCTCCTCCCTCCCGCTCCCAGCTGAAGGGACAATGTGTTTAACCTCAACCCACTTGAGCAAGGAGCGCCTGCCCAAGTGTTGATGTCACCCCTTAGCAGCAGGAATGAAAACATGGGCGATAGAAGGTCTATCTGGGTCTACTCAGTGCTATCTTGCAGTGCCATATCTATTCCCGGACCCCATACTTGATGGAACCAGAATCTGATGAGCATGAAACCATCGAACAGGACGGCTGCTGTGATCCTCATCTCAGGCGCTGACAGTCCTGTGTCATGAATGCTTTGATACCTTCAGAGGAATGAGCAGGAGCAGATGTCCTGTGATCAGAAGAATCTGACAGGACAAAAGTCTGTTTTCACCTTCAGCCTGCTGGCCTTTCTCATTCACCTGGCAAGTGTCGCTGGCTTAGATCACCAGAAATGGTGCCTAATAAACATCCTGGCATGAGGCACTGCAGGCCTGTGACTGCTGTTTGAACTCAGGGCTGGAGAAGCTATTGAAGGCTTTCAGAGATAAGACGCAGATGGCCTAAATTCCACTGGCCCCTTTATCTGCTCACATCTGGTTAACTTCAATGCAATCTGTTTGCTTCGGCACAATTTCTGGCTAATTGCATGGTGGCCTCAGCAGTGTTGGGATTAGGGACATGCTGAGAAGGCCCCTGCTAATCTATTCCAGAGGCTCAAAGGAGACACGAATGATCCTTGGCAATGATTTCAGATTAGTTTGGGCCATCCAAGGTAAAAGAGGCCATTACATGGCCAAAATAGTCTGACAGTAGAGAGAAAGGGCTGATACCACCAATGAAACCACTGCAGACCTTGACTGTGATGAAGAAGGGTATATATAGGCATGCTTTGTGACATGCTGTTGGAACATGTCAGGAGGTAGCACTTGAGGTCTGGACTCCAGCTCTGCAGGACACCCTCCATAGTCTAATCTCCACCTAGGTTTTTCCTTTCAACATTTGCAATCTAAGTGTAGATAAAAGTGATGAAGAAAAGAAAATACCTATTTTTAAGACATGGGCTGGTTGTAAGACATCTTACATGGCCAGTTTATGATGGATTCGGACTCTAAAACCTTATTTCCTCAATCACTGTTGCAACTGACTGGGCATTCTCACATTGAAACTGTTGTTCTGGTATTCAACCCTCTGGTTTTTTCAACTTACTTGAGAGTGGGCCTGTGTTAACTTGAATGTTTGTGCTATTGCCAATGCCTGCTTTCCTAAATACCTTCAGGATAGATTTCTGCAACAGAGAAGGATGCACAGCAAGGGCCACCTGACCAGTGTCCTTCAGTATTCGTAACCAGCAAAGAGAAAAGGGCCTTTTTTTTTTTTGTCATGTCTAGTTGGGAGGCAGAAACACCAATCGTAATTAAAACATGCAGAACAAACACTCATCACTTTCCCCAGCAATTCAGAGCGGAAAAATCTTGTTCATAGAAGTGCTGGAAAGCACATGACTAACAAATAGTTGGTTAGGAATAAGACACAATTCACAGAAAGAATGACAAATGCTCAGTCTGTGGGTTGAATAAAGCTTCCAAAATAATCTGCCTAGTCACTGAATTCAAACCTACCCGGGGTTGGCAGCGGTTTTTGAAGGATGAACTCTTTCCTGAGACTTTTCTCAGGGTTAGATTCTGGGTTCTTTAAGCACAGCAAGCATTTCCTGGTGATGGGGTGGGAATCCCTCAACATCTTCCTCTCAGAAGAGTGAGGACAAAGTGTAACTAAAAATAGAGGCATCAAAGAAAAGGAAACCACTGTCTTTAGCCCATAGGGAGAATGTACCAGTTTGGAGAGATGCTGTCATCAGGAAAAGATTGAAGACAAGGAAGATTTTGGAGTTACCAATAGGCTTGCTGAGCAGGTTATTTGGATCCATGGGCTGGCTTAAGTCCAATGTTAACCCTTCAGTCTCTGCAAAGAGAGCTCAGCTTAACCATCATTGTTCCCTGCTCCTGTTGGTGACTCACTCTTTTTGAGAAAAAGTCTCATCCTGCCCTTTCTTAGGTGACATGAGAGGAGGAGGCAAAATCCCAAAACACTTTCTAAAACTGGGAGGCCAGTAAGTGTTAGTGGAGCATTATTTCATTTTCCAGTCACAGTATGATCCCAGGAGAGCACTGTTGTCTGCCTTTATCTGTCTGTCCTAATGCTTCCTAGAGATCACTCCAGAAATGTTTTATGGGAATTGCTGTGGATCATCTGCAGTATAAACCTTGCAGAACTGAAATACCTCTACTCTGCTCCTTTCCTTGCTGCCATGAGCTCAGCAATGCATGGAAACACCTTTCAAACTTAATTCAAGTCCAAGTAACCTTGATGGATTACTTTGCTCTAAGACATCAGCAGATGTTTTTGGGTGTATGAGAAAGGAGCTGAGACAGGACCTTAAACCTCAGGTACCAAGTCTACACTAAGATGGCAATGGAGTCCAAACTTGCCAACCATTAACACTATAAAGGCACTTTGTGCAGTGGCCTATGGAGTAAAAAAGATGCCTATACTGGAACAGATTGCTCAGAAAAAAACCATTCCTGGAAACATTCAAGGTCAGCTTGGATGAGGCTCTGAGCAACCTGACCTAGCTGAAGATATCCCTGCTCACTGTAGTGGCGTTTGGGCTACATGACCTTGAAAAGTTCATTCCAACCCAAAACACTCTATGATTCTATGATAGCTTGCAGCAGGCACTTTGGGGCCACATCAGCTATGGAGAGGACATACTGTACTTGTCACAGCCAGCCCTCTGAGCCCAGCTTCATTGGAGACAATTTCCCTGGTCCACCCTAGAAAAATCCAGATAAGAGGTGACCTGATGATGGAAGGCAGATCTATTCCACAGGCACCCAAATCAGAAAATTGCCCACAGGTTCTGTCTGAAGGAAGGAAAGAGAATGTATCCATCTGTTCCGCTTGCCCAAGGGTGAAATTATACAAGTTAGAAGCAGCAAATCAAGATCAAACGGAAGAAAATTAGGAAGAGAGAGAAGAATGGAGAAGTGGGAATAGTTTATGCTAGGGTAATACTCCAGAGCTTACTCTTCCTTGCGTTAAAGCTTTCAAGTCCACAGCATGCTGTGCCATGCCACTTTTCTCCTCTTTCCTATCTCGTAAACCGATTCCTACTCTCTCCCTTGGCTCCTATGCATGAGGTGCTGCAAGAGAATTAAAAATATTCCTCCAGTGGTCCAGGGAAAGGGTTGTTTCCTTGGCTGGGTTCTTTCTAGCTGTACCCATCACCTTGATGCCAGACGGGGCAGATGACCTGCCTTCTCCATGTTGTCACACGTACTTGAGCCATGGCAGTTTCAGATGAATGGTCAGCAAGAGAGTAAAGATAAAGTTTTTCTTCTTGTTGCACATCCCATTGCTCCACTGCATTATTTTTTTTATCCTTTGTTGGGCTCAGAGGAACCTGCACACCTTGTTTCACAGCCTCCATCTGGAGCTAATTTCAGTGATACTTCAAAGTGCCTTGAGACCACAAGGAAGTACGTCGCGGTTGTGAGGTCTCTCTGCACACCTGCTCTCCCCCAGATGACCATAGCACATGAGTACAAGCTCTTTATCCTGGAATAGGGGCAACTTGTCCTTTCTCCACCCAATAACACCTTCTGAAGGCCATCTTCACATTCCCAGAGCCCATCTCAAGCTAGCAGAGAAGGGATATGGTGCACACTGGTAACCAGCGTATCCTATCCTGCACTCTTTGGTGAATTTCTCTGCTTCAGACTTCCCCTCCTGTTTGCTTGCTCTTTCTCCCAGCTGAGGTCCCGTGTCCTCAGCTCTCTGGCCTCCTTATGCCATTATAAAGTGAAATGCAGTGTGCCCTTGCTCTTGCAATGGATCCTGAGAGTAGAAGGTCTGTTACTACATGTCATATGGACTGTGGCAATCCTAAAACTATCTACTTGTGCCCCACAGTATTAGAGAAGAGTCACCATTGCCCAATCCCTTCCAAATGAACAGGGAGATCTCAGATTGCTTTGATGCCCCTGTCACCTCCTCCCAAATGTGAGAAGTGGTGATGTTCATCAGCAAGGGTGTATTCAACAATGGTAAATGCCAACAGACCCACGCAGGGCTGCTGAAAGTGCCATGGGACACACATGAAGCAGGAATCTGTGACTCTCTGCAGCCATGCCTGGAGGCCAGGCAGATAATCCTTGCTGTTAGAAATGGTTTAGCAAGTGAAATCCAAGAATTCTCCCTCCTCCTCTCTTCCTCTGCCATGGATGGCTTTACGATGAGAAACAGCAACAAGGAAACAAAGAAATAAACAAATCCCCCACAAAAAAAAAACATAAGGCAAATATGGTTCAAAGTACCCTGAAGGTATGTAGGTGTTTAAAAGCTGTGTAGACGTGGTGCTGAGGGACATGGTTTATTTAGTGTTGGACCTGGCAGTGGTGGATTAATGGTTGGACTTCATGATCTTGAAGGTCTCTTCCAACCTAAACTATTTTACCATTCTATATACATTAAGAAACAGATGAGAGAGCAACAGCACCATTTGGAAGCAGGAAAAAAAAAAACAAACCTAAAATACATGGGACCCAGAATGCTATAGAACATTAAATATTGTAGTAAAAAGTCCTGCTTCAAACTTTGCCAGGTCCTCCTTTTAGCTTCCCACAAAGGTTTGTCGTCTGCCCAGGGAATGTGCACTGCAGCAGGGCTCTGACTTTGGCACTGTAGTGTTTTGTGTATTGGACGCACTTCACGCACTTGTACTAAGAGATCTGTTCTAGCTCAGTGCTCACGGTCCAGAAAAATTGCCAGGGATGGGTAACGGCTGAGAGAATCCCCATGGGGACAATGAAGATGATGGCAGTAATGCTGAAGAGGGTATGTTTGGCTTCCCTATTCAGCCTCAAGAAGTAAAGGCTGCCTTCCCTGCGAAGACAGAAAAATCTGTTTATTTCCTAGATAAGGAAAGGAGGAAGCAATTTGAACCAACACAAAAATGTTTCAGCATTTGCTAAGAAATTGCCTATGAAGTTTGCCTGCAGAATAATTAGACACTTTTTAGGTAGATCCACAATATGAGCAAGGTCACATAACACCCTTGCAGTCTGTGGCAATCAAGAGAGACAGTTTCCCCAAGGAGCCCGGACTCAGCTGTAGCACAAGCGGAAGCAAACAGGCTCATAATGACTGATTGCTTGAAACATGTTCATTAGCTCTTGGGAACATCAGCTTACAGAAGCAGAGCTCATGGGCTTTGAGTCCTCCAATCTGGCAGAGCAAGACGAGGCTGGGTGAGAGGAAGGTGAAATCACAGCTTAGGTGATGGGATGACACTGGTCTTCACTAGTTGGGGAGACGATATTTTCTTGGGTGGTACAAGTTGGGTCTTTTGGATATCAATATCAGAATCAAACTCATTGGAAGGCACTTCATGTTCAGTGCACTTGTAGCAATGGATCCAGAGTGTTTTCCTTTTGCTGGTCACCTGGGAGCATCTTTCACGCAGCTTCATTAGGTTTCCTAGTCATCTCTCAGCAGGGGAGCTGCAAAGGGCTCCAAGGGATTCACGGCCATTAAACTTGTTGTATACCTCAAGCAGTCTACGAAGCTCATTCCCCGCAGTATCTGAGGCTTGGAGATGCTGAATTATACAGTGTTTTCTGTAGCCAAGAGGACTCCAACAGCCAAATTTCACAATTTGATAAACACACATGGCCTCTGACCATTTTGCAAGGCACCTTCTTTGCCTCTGCAAGATGCCTCCTCATACATATGCAGAATGACAATGTATATGTTATTTCTCCATCTACAGCTTTCTTCACTGAGTGCATTTTGAGCAGCTTTCATGCGTTTCCAGCGCAGCAAACTGTTGTTTGATCTTTTATTGTGCTCTCAAATTGTGCACAAATGTTTCCTGTGCTTTCAAATTTGCGGCACGTCACAGGCATTGATTTTATAACTCATGGCTTAAACTAGAATAAAATTGATAAAATTGCACAAATCAAGTGGGTACTGAAATACTGGGTAGTAATTTATAAAAGCTGACAAAACCAAAATTTCTGGTGCCGGGGTAGCATTAGTAGTATTTCAAGGCAGTAACAGCTTTTTGGTCTCTGGAGAAATGCACGGCATATGGAAAATTAAGGGCAAATCTCCCGTATTGTTTGGAAAAAGGAAAAATTTGGGAAAGTTACAAGAAGCAGCTTTCTCACTGATGGCAGATTAATTACACCTTCCTACGGCTACACAAAAGAACAGGGAGATAATAAGAGGTGGATGTGTCAGTCAGGAACCATCCTGTGTATGGCATCCAGCGCTGGTTCTGATTAGGACCTGGAAGTGCTGTTATTATCATTAATAACAATCAGGATCGCTGAATTGGCCATGTAAGAAGACTGCTGTTGCACTGCCGTTGTTAGTACAGTGTGCCTTGTGGGAAAGAGAAGGAAAAATGACTCACAAATGATGCAAGCACATCTCACCGCTAGGACTTTGTCAGTCTCTATTTAATAAACAGTTGAAAAAGCACAGGATTTTCCTGGCCAGCTTTAAGCAAGGCAGCTTGGCATCAGGAGATTTCAGATGTTTGTGTTTCTGTGTTTGCTAAGATCATTTCCAGGTACTGGTTCCCCAAAATGTCCCCAGCATGTATGTGGCAGATTGATCTCACTTTGTTCATAAATGAAGGATCCAAGGCCTGCTTACTCAGGAGAGCCCTTCTACCCAGAATTTCCCCAGGTTTGGTTCTACACAGTCCTAAACTATGCCCACAGCTCTTGATCCTACAAAAGGCTCATGCACGCTTTCACAGGGTATGTCAGGCACTTTGAACTAGAGAAAAGCACAGTAAAAATGAGAATTCTACCCAAAGGCCACCGAGTGCCATGGCAAAACGCTATGCTAGGTGATGGCCTGGAAAGGGCTTCCCCAAACAATGTGGACATGACCTTTCTGCACCATGGCCACCACTCCCTGGAGCAAACACCTTCAGCACCGCAAATGCAGCTGCATATATTTGGGATTCTGGCTTAGCAAGATATTGGCAACTTGCAGCAATTAGGTCTTATCAGTCTGTGATATTTGCCTCCCTATAATTCCCTCCTGAGAGGCTGAGATAGGACCAGACCCATTTCCTGGTATCATATCAATAACTAATATTGATACCTCAACATCACTTTTCTGCTTGCCTTTTGCCATCCCTGACACAGACTCATAGTCATAGAATGATAGAGTCATAGAATCATAGAAGAATCATAGAATGGGATGGGTTGGAAGGAACCTTAAAGATCACCTAAGTCCAACCCCCACATCCACCTGGCTGCACCACTTTTTCAGCTCCATTTCATCCCAGCATCTCAAGCAGCTTCCCTCTGTGCCACCCATATGCCCTGCACTTCTAGGAGCTGCTTATATGTCCAGCCACCAGCAAATGGTCCTCCCCCTGCCTACCATCTCCAGTCATCATTCCCCCAGCTCCACAACAGGTTGTAGTTGGCATCCATGGGTGGTCAGGGAGGGATGTTACACATCCATGCAGTGGTGGAGTTTACTCCTGGAGTTGCCTGCGTTTCCCCCACAGATGCGTCATGCACTATTTATTCCTTCTCTACCCTCAACCCCAAGAGAAAGTTACCGTAAGTCACTGGCTGGGAACAAGCTGAGCTCTCTGAAACCTGCCACCATCCATCACGGTGGCAGACACGCTGCAGAAGGGCTTCATGGCACAGCGCCAGGGCTAATGGCCTGAGACGCTGCTCGCTTTCTCCCTGAGCTGCTCTGGAGAGTGGGCACAGATGCTAATTGCAGTTCATTCTGCCTCTGCGAAGGAAGGAGGGAGGTCGTTCAAGAGAGCAGGGAGATGTTTAATGGTGAAGTTTGGTTGCAAAATTGCCAATAGATCTTCAGGCGTTTCACAACCAAGATTCAATGACTTTGAAATCCCTCCTGTGTGCCCCGTTACAGCTGTGGTTTGGAGTCATGCTCCTTATCCAGAGCCTAGGGTTTTTCATTGGATGATGGTGTCCCCTCCAGCTGTGGGATGGCCAAGCAGATAGATAGGCTCTTTGCTCTGGGTCTTCAAAGCAGATGAAGTAAGCAGGGCATATAGGTCTGGAATAAAACCACTTAGATCTTGCTCTAGATGTGGAAAAATCTCTTCTCCCTGAGGTCAGACTTTACTGGTCTAACTCCCACTGAACACCTCACAATATTTCTAACTGGTTCTGGATACCTGTTCACTTCTGAAGGCCCCTGAAGGCAGTAGGAAACATCAACAGGACTAAGTGGAGACTGGCCAGCTGAACTTGTTCTTTGCTGTCTGTAGCTTTGACTTCTCAGAGAGACAGACTGAAAGAGTTTATTTTCTTCCCTATTTTATTTCCTTCTTCCACAGCCTTCAGATAAATACTGTTACACAGCATTTATTTCTTAAATGGCCTGTCTTGCAGAGGAAGAAATGGTCTTGTCAAAACTGAATAAAACCCCATTTTCACCATGACTCTGTGACGTAACAAAAATCTGAGGGAACTGTGAACTGCCATGATACCAAAATGTACTGCCTTCAGTCTATTCCTGCGCTCAGTTTGATGACTCTGTCCTCCATCATCTCAGCACCTCGGCCTTTATCTAATCACCATTACTGGCACTTACCCTGACGTGTTCACAGATGTATTTGCTGCTCCTCACTCACGCGGCCAGAGTGGTCATTCCTAACATGGGCTTGGGATTGATCCCTTGCAATCACATCCTCTTCAGAGGGCTCAGAAAGGAGAATTTGTTAAGGGATGTCAAGAACAAGGTGCATCTCATGTGAGGTGAAATCATGAAGATAACTTCAGCCTGCCAGGCAGCACCTGCCTACTGAAATCCAATTGTTCTGATACAGTATAAAAATTACCTGAATGGGCCTGGGTCTGTAGGAGGTCTTCTGCATCATAGAATCACAGAATTGCAGCTTGGTGGGGGTTGGAAGGGACCTCTGGAGGTCATATCATCCAACTCCCCTGCTCCAACAGGTCATCCAGAGCATGTTGCCCAGGATCACATCCAGGTGAGTTTGGAATCTCTCCAGAGAAGGAGACTCCACAGCTTCCCTGGGCAGCCTGGGCCAGGCTCTGGCACCCTCACAGGAAATAGGTTTTTCCTCGTGTTCAAGTAGAACCTCACTACCAGCTTCCTTCAGCCATTAATAGAAGGGCCCATAAAACAACTACCCATTTCACTTACCATGAGCCGTGGAAGACTCCCCTGTACCTTCAGGTGATATTAAGGGCCTGTAATGCACCATCTGAAAAAACAGGGGGATCAAGAGAGACCTGTAAACCATAAAGAAAATGTAGCCATACACAGTAGATCCTTCTATGAAAGCAGCTCAATAAAGCTCTCGGCCATGCAGTATAGTGATGGTGTTCACCTGCACGAACCCTGCCAGTTGCACCTTGCTCGTTCCTTTCCATTTTCCTTCACTGATGTAGAGGCAACAACTGTGACGCATAAAGAAGGCAGATACGTAGCAGCTGAGGTTGTTGTGAGAAGTCCTTTGCATCACTAAACACAGTGGCAGCCTCTCACCACCATATGATAGCCCCTGAAGGTGTGGAGAAAGCCCAATAGAAATGTTTCCCCCTGAACAAACATTCATTGGCTGATCCAATCATGGGAGAGTTTGTAGTAATTGCTTTACGTTTCACCTTTTTCTAAACAGGCCTTTTATGTGTCAGATCAGCACCTGTGTCCCCGTTTTCTGTTCCCCACAGTCACAGAAGCCCCACAGGCCGTGATGATTGCTCCGTTCAGATGAAGCCAACCCTCACCCCAGCTCCAAATTCTGTTTGACCCTGTTTCCAGGCTCTGTCTTCCCCCTTGAAGTTGGGATTGAGGGGGGAAAAGGAGAAGCCGGTAACATTTAAAAGCTTTCTAACCAGAGAGCAACTTTTAAATGAAGCCATTTAAGGCCAGAGCTTCCCAGCTGCCAGAGTGTTCCTGCTGAGCCCTCTGCAAAACATAGTTCAGGACACCCCTGTCACTGACTGCAGGCTAGCAGGGAAGATGCATTAGCCAGTAATGTCCAGAGCGTGATTAATCTTTTCCTCCTCATTCGGATGCTGTTGCAGTTGCAGCAGATGTTCAAGAGCCTTCTGGCAGTGACAGATCCCCGCGTGGTCCTGACTCCTCACCAGGCAACTAATGATAACAGCCACAGATTCCCAGGGCTGTGGCAGCTGGATTTTTGTTTTGGTTTATTTTTTAAATTTTTTTTTCCCTCTGGAAAGTTCTGCATATTTTCTGGGAAGTTTCTTTATGAGATAGGGTGTGTTTGAATCATACTCTGGCTCTGTCCCAGAGATCACATCCTCCTTTCCGAGCATCCCAACCTGGAGCTTCTCAGTGGAGGAGTAGGAGGAAGGTTACATCAGAGCAACAGGACCTGTGGCTGGTGTATAAAATGGGTCAGTGAAGCATGCTTCACGTGATGTGACAGGTACACAAGGATGGGAGCAAAGGACTTGTGTTCTACCTCTGACCACAATTTCATTTTCATAGAATTATAGAATGGTTTGGGTTGGAAGGGACTTCAGAGATCATCTAGTTCCAACCCCCCTGCCATGGCAGGGACACCTCCCACTAGACCAGGTCGCTCAAAGTCCCATCCAATCTGGCATTGAACACCTGCAGGGATGAAGCCTCCACAACCTCCCTGGGCAACCTGTGCCGGTGACTCACCACCCTTAGAGTGAAGAATTTCCTTCTAACTTCTAATCTAAATCTACCTTCTTCCAGTTTAAACCCATTGCCCCTCATCCTATCACCATTTTGGAGCAGAACAGTGAGCTCACCGTCAGTCCTGCACTGACAGATGAGCAAGGAGCTTTCCTTGCATTGCCCTTGTTGACATCGGAGCATGGATGAACACCTTCAGCGAGACTGAGCCTGTGCCCACTGGACTGGTGTGGTCACCATACACCAAGCAAGCAGTAGGAGATGCCATTCCCTACAAAGAAGCAGTGACCAGCGCTCCAGGATGAGTAAGTTCTCAGTATGTCCCTTACTGCTCCTCTCTTTTGCTTTCTCTGTTTATAAACATGGATGCTCATTCTCCTGTACAAGGCTAGATGTCATGGCATTAAGACCGGAGGGACTATTCTGACCCTGTCTGACTTCCAGAGAGCTCTGGCCACTCCTTCTTAGCCTAGGAGTTAGTACATGAGGCCAGGCAAAGTTTTCAGATTATTCTGCCTATAAAGATCTCAAGGGCAGAAGCTACCCACCTCCAAGATGATTCGTTTTGCTGATGATTCATCCCACTGAAAAAGCATTACGAGTTTGTTTCTTTTCATTTTAAATCCTTCCACCTTCTCCTTCCTACCATTGGATCTCATTTTGCCTTTGTCTGCCAGCTGCATTCAGACATAGCTGTCAAGAGCCTTCAACAGAAAATCCTACAGCTCCTCCTCCTCAAATGCATTCTGTTTACAGATCAGCAATGAATTGATTTATGTAGCACTACAGATCTGCAGACCCTGCTCAGTAGACAAAAAGTCACTCAAAATTCTTCCCACTTCTCCTATTACATCCAGCAAGGTGTATCCCACTGTCAGAGCTGAAATCTTAGCAGCAATGATGAGAAAAATTACTCCCCACACTGTAATGGGCATGCAAGCTGAAGAGAACTGAGACATGTCATGTGCATATGAAATATTTCTGGGATCTATGGATAAAACAGAGATATGGAGAAAGGTAGCTGTGAAGCATAAGGGCTCTAGGAGGTCCTGTTTGCTGAGATTCATTTCACTCTGAGCTCTTATTCAAAGAGGAAAATAGCAACAGGGCTCATCCAACCTGTCTTTAGCCAAATCCAGGGCACTGAGCTACATTTCATCCTTGGCACTCTTTACAGTCAACAGCAAGCACTTTTAGGTCATAAATCAAGAAGCCAATGTCCTCCTGGGCTGCATCCCCAGCAGCGTGGGCAGCAGGGCAGGGAGGGGATCCTGCCCCTCTGCTCCG